>JAHDVE020011443.1:0-61330 GCA_022606495.2 Halesus radiatus | reverse complement strand
TACTGCCCAGAAGAAGCTACGGTAGTATCGAAACCCAGTCGGCAAGAAGTACGAGTATATATATAAAAAAAACGAAAGTGATCTAAACAAAGTTATTGTATTATTAATATACATATATATTTATTTATTTTTAAAGAAAGACAAACATTTCCGGGTTATGGATAACCTGACAATTTGGAAGATGTTGCTTGTGTCGTAATGTAGGACTTAGCTAGTCGAGGAATTAAACTCAAACCGCAATAAACCAATGATGGACTATGGTAGTTAGCTTGCAGATGATTGAATCCGACGATTGAGATGGCGCATAAAATAAAATAAAGAAGATTTTTAAAATAACACCACTTCATTCAGATATGTGGTGAAATTAATTTACATCGAGAATATCGCCTCGACACCCTTCCGCAAATTGACCGATGCCAACGCCTTTGTGATTTAGCGCAAAAAAAACCTTAATTAATCTTTTTTCTAGTACGAAAACCGGCCTCAATGTGACCCCGATAAACGAGTGTCCTGTATAATATATAAACCCATAGGTGACAACTACAATATTCTCTGCTTTTTCCTCGGAAAATGGACTATCATGGATTGCCCTTTTTTCTTCGCAAATTGAGACACAATAATAATGTGTTTATGTTTTTATTTGTCCTCTTTTAAGTGCACAGTTTTGGAACTTTAACGATTAGGGTTTATTTTGGTTATTACACGTGTTTGACGGTATGTGGTGTATTGTGTATACTTACCAACACTTACCAAGCGCTTTCGTTAAAGTTTGTCGCGGAGATATTAATAAAAGAAGGGTCACCATTTGATTGATTTATTTCTCAACGCGTACAAAATTCAGAATGTAAATTTATAAACTAGAAGTGATGCAATATGCTAGTCAACAAGTTACTAGTATGTTCTACAACACGACCGATTCAGCCAGAAGCAGGAAAGCGAATGAAGATTTGTTTTTTAAACAAAAGAGGGCAGGCTGATCGTCTTTTATCTTGTAGTGTTGGCATATTTAAAAGGAATATAATTCAAATGAATTTATGGTTGTTCAGTGCTTGCATATTACATAACATTTATTCCGTGGCATATTATTTTTTTTTATCTCACGAAATCTTCGAAATCCATTGAACAGATGTAGAAGTACGATGTTTACCGATCTAAAATTATGTCGCTATTTTACAAAATTGGGCTTACTCGAGTTCCCACCCCAACTGTTCGAATCCATGAAATAAATCAGTGAGAATAGTCTTATCTATGCAATAGCCCGATATAATAGAAGCCCAATATTGAACCGACTCCTACCATCGTTATATTATTTAAAATAGACTATATAAATAGTACCGTGTGAAGAGCCCCTGCGCACATTACACTTGATGTCTATGGTTCCGTTCAACAAAATAACGATTTTTTCTTTGGAAGATTTGCTGCACGGCTTTGAGCTATGCGAATATAAATGAATGAAGAAAGGTGCCTTCTATGAGATTGGTCATATAATAGATAAGGTGGGAACCCAGCGTAAGACATGCCGACAACACCATTCTATCTGTTTATCTCTTTAATATCGGACCCAATGCTCATTTGACGGTCTCCGTGGTTGAGTGGTTACGATGCTTGGCTACGAATCCGGAGGTCGGGGTTCAAATCCCGGCGTGCGCAAGTAAATTTAATTTGATTAAATTGTGTTATTTGACAATTTATTAATTTAAATAATATGTAGTATATTTTCGGCACGTTCCAGAGTGGTAGATACTGTCAGTATCGCCCTGGTGGAAGATCACAATTCAGAATCGAAACGTTGCTTGAAATGGCTATAGTCGTGTTTGGTGACCAGATCTGAATAGGTAGGTACTTCCCCACCTTCCTCTTCCCTATCTATTTCCCCTCCTCAATACCTTCAGCCTCACAACATACACTGTAGTATCACCGGCTCCACTGGGATGCTGTAGTATCACCGGCTCCAGACGGTTGGGAGCCGTCGGGACTCTTGTGTTGTATCACATTTAAAAAAAAAATCGTCGAAATGTAAAACATTCATATTTTTCGAAAATAAAACATTTAAGCTCTGCAAAGAAATCAAATAATGAATACAAAATTCCCCTTAAGCTTGTCCTTTGTTAGCTGAACTTGACAAGTCATCAGAAGCAGGGCGGAGAATCCGAGTGATTAATTATTTTATTTATATTTCAGTTATTCAGCACCATTGTTTAAGTTGTGTTTCATTGTTGGAGGCAGATTATATTGAGAGAAATGATATAAAGGAGACATCCCCTACAACAATATTCTTTATTGTTTTTGATAGGTTCAGTGAAAATTTAGCAATATCTAAGCAATGCTTTTCATTCTTTACCGGAAAAGTCCAAACGCAAGAACTCCAACAAACGTTTAACGTAGTTGCCAAATCTGATTATATTACACGATTCACGGCCTAATAATAGATTATTATAACTATCTACCAGTGGCGGTTCGTTGTCTAAATCATTGGGAGTTCAACAAAGTGATTTAAAAAAGGAAAGAACACTGTGTATTTCAATTTATTTTGCCTAACTAACCTTTTACCTGGGTTAACTATAAAAAATAGAATACATATGAAAGGTGTGGCAATTTTCGTATTTTTTTGTCATTGTTGAATTAGGAGAATCGCAATATATCAAAAGTTGCGTCATGAATTTTTATTTAAAAATATATTCTTAGCATCCTCTAATGACTGTCGTCGAGGAGAATAAGGACAAAAAAAAAATATGAATGCAGATCTTATTTTCTTTACAGGACGCAAATTTTGATATATTGGGAATCTCTTAATTCGAAAAATTACAGAAATTGACACACTCTATCCTATAATAATAATAAATAATAATAACAAAGCATTTATATAGCGCAGTTTTGTGTTATTTCACTTCAAGTGCGCTTTACTATAAATAAACTTAAACATGATTAAATAACTCCATTCAGTGGTATTCCTACAGTGCTACTTTTACATACTATTTATACATTCTTAACATATTACATACATTCTTACGTGACAAACTCTTTGCGCTTCATAGATTATTTACATACATGGTGTCCGGAATGTAGAAGCGGGAAACAGGTGAATCTACATCACATGGAGAACCGTTAATCGTTAATCTGTGAGAAATAGTTAGGATGCACCCGAATTCTTCAGTAAATGTATATTGTTTTATTAATTACTGTCTGTATCTGTGTTTTCTCCTTAAATAATATATATTTATATTTTATTTTAAAAAATTCGGTCAGAGCATTTTTTTTTTTGGAAACTTAAGGGTTGAAAAAGTATTGGAGGCGGGTCTACGCTTCGGTGCATTTTAAAATACAATAAACAGCTGATAGTAACTCCTTAGCGATCGAATAATTTATATTCGACCACAACCAATTCCAACTTCGGGCTCGAATTACTCGAAAACGAAATATACCATAAAATTTCATCCAAATGTACCACTAGTTTTCGGATACCGTGTACTGTACAATATTAAAAAAAAATTGAATTAGAATTACGATAATTAGTCCGTGCAAAATAATTCCCTGAACTTTGAAACAATTAATTTTTATCTGAATTATAAAAATGTCATATAATGGGGTGATGAGTCAGATTTCTTTTGGGGTGATGAGTCAGATTTCTAGTATGTGATACCTCACAGGAGGTCCAACTGATCGGGGCTAGTTTATCTATGGCGATTTTATTTTGGGGATATAAGAAATAGGGGAGAGAAAGAGCAATGCGAAAAGGAAGGTGAAAATTATCTATTTGTAAATTTGGTGGCATTTCTATTGTGGTGTTCGATTTTTCATTTATTGAGAGTATCTTCCAACCTGAGACGGGATTGAAAACAAATCATAAACAAATGTGTAAAGCCTACCTTCACAGACACCGTAATTCACAGTACTTCTAACCACCCCATCTCCCATAAACATTCCGCCTTTCATTCTATGATTCACAGACTCGTCACTATTCCTTTATCTAACGCTAACTTTACTGAATAACTCTCTAAAATCAAATCTATTGCAATAAATAACGGATACCCCTATAGCTTAATCAATAAAATCCTTTCAAAAAAACTTAATCTAATATCTACTAATAAATTCCTTTATACACACAATACCAGAGAGAATAGAAATCAGGGTTGGCGTAGAATTTTATTCATAAATAATTTTTCATCTTCAAGTGTTTCTAAATTCCCTACAGAAATTAAAGCTGCGTTTTATACTAATAATAACCTAGGAAAACTTTTAATAAATTCTAAAGATAAAAAAATAACTTAAGCCATTCTGGCATCTATAAACTCAAATGTAACGATTGTCCAGCCTTTTAAATCGGTAAAATGGCTAGAAACATTCAAATAAGGGTGGTCGAACACTTGAGATGTCTAAACAGTGTCGGATTTTCAGAATTCGCCACCCACCTTATCGATAAAAATCACCCATTTAATAAATCTTCCCGGATGCATGTATTATATAGAAATAGGGTAAGTCTACGCCTTCATAATCTTGAAGCCATTGAAATAAAAAAGTGATTAAAAATCAATAGAACCAATCTACTTAATAAACAACTAGATTTAGAACACCCCCATTTATTTAATATTTCCATTACCTCCGCCCACCTTCACCCCTCCCTCTGAAGCTCTTCCTTCCTTGCCCCTCACCAAAGTTAATGTTCTGTCTCTGTCTTCTAATTTTCTGTTAAATACCATGTATTTCTGTATTATGTTTAATATATATTTATTCACCCCTGAGGAAGGTTCAGGTTGAATCGAAACCGGTTAGATGGAAAAATAATAAAGTGGAATTAAAACAAAGTTATTTTATTTTTTATAAAAAATGTATTAAAGGTCAATCTTATAATAAGTGTAGTCAATAAAAATCTATAATCATTATTAAACTGCCATGATATCAATATTGAATGAATTATTAAACTGCCATGATGACAACATTGAATGTATTATTAAACTGCCATGATGACAACATTGAATGTATTATTAAACTGCCATGTTGACAACATTGAATGAATTATTAAACTGGCATGATGACAACATTGAATGTATTATTAAACTGCCATGATGACAAACATTGAATGAATTATTAAACTGCCATGATGACAACATTGAATGTATTATTAAACTGCCATGTTGACAACATTGAATGTATTATTAAACTGGTATGATAACGACATTAAATGCATTATTATACTGGCATGATAACAACATTGAATAAATTATTAAACTGCCACGATGACAACATTGAATGTATTATTAAACTCCCATGATGACAACATTGAATGTATTATTAAACTGCCATGTTGACAACATTGAATGAATTATTAAGCTGGCATGATGAAAACATTGAATGTATTATTAAACTGCCATGATAACAACATTGAATGAATTATTAAACTGCCATGATAACAACATTGAATGAATTATTAAACTGCCATGATAACAATATTGAATGTATTATTAAACTGGTATGATAACGACATTAAATGCATTATTATACTGGCATGATAACAACATTGAATAAATTATTAAACTGCCACGATGACAACATTGAATGTATTATTAAACTGCCATGATGACAACATTGAATGTATTATTAAACTGCCATGATGACAACATTGAATGTATTATTAAACTGGCATGGTGACAACATTGAATAATAAGAACATGTTGAAAATGGATTGATGTAATATAATAATACTTCCGTATCCAATACTCAACGCGTAATAAGAACATGTTGAAAATGGATTGATGGCCTAACTTTTATTTTGCTTCTATCAATATATAATATTTGTCACTCTGTTAATTGTTCCTAACAAGCAATAAACAAACGATCAGTTCTTCGGAAAATAAATCACACAGCAGACTTTTAATACAGCAACACTTTTTTAAAATCAATTGCCGTATATAATATACACCGCTAACGTGGCGGCGTGACATTAGGGTGACAATTGCCGTATATAATATACACCGCTAACGTGGCGGCGTGACATTCGGGTGACAATTGCCGTATATAATATACACCGCTAACGTGGCGGCGTGACATTAGGGTGACAATTGCCGTATATAATATACACCGCTAACGTGGCAGCGTGACATTAAGTGACACCGCCAGAGCATAATATACACCGCTAACGTGGCGGCGTGACATTATGGTGACAATTGCCGTATATAATATACACCGCTAACGTGGCGGCGTGACATTAGGGTGACAATTGCCGTATATAATATACACCGCTAACGTGGCGGCGTGACATTAGGGTGACAATTGCCGTATATAATATACACCGATAACGTGGCGGCGTGACATTAGGGTGACAATTGTCGTGATATAATATACACCGCTAACGTGGCGGCGTGACATTAGGTGACAATTGCCGTAGGTCATAGCCACCGCCAACGGCGGCGTGACATTACCGGCGGCGTGACATTAGGGTGACAATTGCCGTATATAATATACACCGCTAACGTGGCGGCGTGACATTAGGGTGACAATTGCCGTATATAATATACACCGCTAACGTGGCGGCGTGACATTAGGGTGACAATTGCCGTATATAATATACACCGCTAACGTGGCGGCGTGACATTAGGGTGATATTTAATGGATTAATATGAATTTTTAAGCAGTGTAGAAACTGTTGCCGAGGCAAAAGTTACCAGTGTATACCTGACATACGTGTGTATTTGATATAAAATATCTTTATCGATCTCGAAACGGAAGCGATAGGAATAAAATTAGTAAAAAATAAAAATAATGTTAACAAAAACGACTTTTAAGCAAATATACAAAAATTGTCAGATAAAAATTATTTATTATTTTAAGTTTTATTTGCTGACACATTATTTAAAAAAGTTAAGTTACCACATTTTTTAATTAAAAAAAACCTATTTATCGGTTTTTAATTTATGAAAAATTTCTGCTATACCTACACTTAATTTTACGCGTGATAACTGTTTTGCCTTTCGAAAGCATTGCTTAATTCTTCTGAAGCCACTGAGAAAAAATATTTATACAATTTGCCTATAATGAAAAGTTTTAGAATTTTTTTTGTTATTTCCAATTATCTTACTTCCATTTCACAGTAAAACCTATTACACTTCTGAAGTAATAAAAAAGCTGTCATTGACCATATAATTTAAAATTAAAATGCGCCAACACCGACTGGTTAATTAAATTCTTCAAGAGAAGTTTCATCATTAGATTTCCTTTTACAAAATAACACAAAGCAAAAAAAAAACTAACATTAATTTACTATTCCACTAAGAAACATGCCAATTAAGTCGACCGGCACATTGGAAATCCCGGCGGCCCGCGAAACCAATCCTCGAAGTTATCATATGTCTTCGGTTTTCGCTGCTCGTCATGTAACAATTTACACAGACTACAAAATGGATTCACAACACTACCGAACTGTAACCGATAGAATTTTTTCCACCAGAAGTATTTAGCATACTCTTTTGGATTGCTCATCAAGAACTTCATTCTCTCTGCCACTTCGGTAGGGGTCATCAGCGAGGCGTCTATGTATGAATATGGTGGAGCGATGGTCTTCATATCGGCGCCGTTGAACACTATGGGAATCACGTCGTTGTCCAGTGCGTTGAAGAACTTCTCAGTTACATAGTCAATGCAGTTGGAATTCTCAAAAGAAATGTAAAAGAAATAATCGTTCTTTAATAGTAGGTTACATTCAGTTTCATTACTGCGCGGGCATGTTAAGTTTCCGCACTTTCCGTAGATGTCGACATTGATGTGTTCTTGAATTTGATTAACTAGTTCCTTTCTTTTGTTCGGTGAAACACATCGCGAGACAAACCAGGCGGAAGGTTTTTTCTTGCTTTTATATTTTTCTTCTATATCTGTCATAATGAGTGGGTCGAATGTTGGCTCCTTCCACTGTGGTCGCCAAGCTGGTGCCATGACTTTCCCTTCCATATCTAAGATGTTGAAGTATGGGAAGTGCACGTCAGAGTCCAGACGGTAGGTGATGGTGGTGTTGAATCTCCCATTGTGTTTGGAACTAGCAGGGAAGATGTGAGGACTCTCCAAAGAGTAATACACATAGAGCTGATGAGGAGATCGTGCAGCTGGATAATCTGCGTCACTCTTAGGATAAAACTGTGCCCCGTGGAAAACAATGGAGTCGAAATCTTCCAAAGAAATCAAATTTCGGTCATTTGTCACAAAGCACTCGGTGTACTCGCAATTGTGTTGGAAAAAGGGATCTCTCCCGAATCCGAAACGAAAGTCGTTCCACCGAAAAAAAGAATTCCACAATAAAATTCTCTTTAATTTTTCACCTCCGGTCACTACTCTTTCGGTCTCGGTCAGAGAATACCGATCAGTTGATAAATCGGAACACATGTACCATAATATCGAGCACGAAGAAATAAAAATTAGCAATGCGAAAATTCTTATTAAGTTCATTGTATAAACATGCACTTGCTATGATGCTGACACCGATTTGTTAATTGTAGTTTATCCACACAGGCAGAAGCTAACTTATCTATTACCTTTTAACAGGTATATCTGTTACACTTGATAATATTATATTGGACTGATATTATGCCATGTTTTATCATGTCCACGCTTTATATTGACAGAAGATGGTGTATCTAATAGAGCCGGACTAAATTGCAAAACACATGTTTATTTTTATTTATTTTATTTTGTTTTACAATACAACACGTATTGTACATTTGCTCACTTCACAATCTGCATAATAATGATATGGCACCTATTATTAGCAATACAATATATTGACCGCTTGGAATAACAAGGTTCCATCTGACACTGACCCTATTCTGAGATAAAGGGCTTCAAATATCTAAATGACTGTATTTCAATACGTATTCAACTTTATATTGTTTTGAGTATGCAAATACGGTTAGTTGTAGATTCTTAACTGATTTTAAGTTTTATCAAGGATCACTATTAATTAGAAATACGAAATCTGGGAAAGTAATTTTATTAGTTGGAACCTTGTTGCGCAATTGAGTGATTTCAAGTGAGTCAACAAGGTTCCATCTTGCGATGGAACCTTGTTCACTTATATGTTTTACAGAAATAAAGTTTTCGGTGTACTTCTCTCTTATGAAATTGTGTTAAAATTTACACTGTCACGAACTTTAGGAATGCAATCAAACTATAAATAAAATAGATCAATACTTTTTTATTCTGAGAAGTGTGGTGATTAATACATAGCAAAAATAATAATTATTAATAATTATGATTACGAAAGAAGTATGTGTTCAATAAAAATCAGCAAAAATGGTAAACACAATATCCTTAATATGGGAATAATTTAAATAATAGAAAATTTGTTTAAAAATAAAAAGCAAAATAATAATATGTACTTAAGTAATTATGGTTAATAAAATAAAACAAACAAAAATTGTATCCGAGATGGTACAAAATAAAAAGTGAATTAACATCATGTATTATGTACTCGTATATTATGTATTAACCCATGTTTTAAATAAACCAACGTTTAAAACGATAGTTTTTTTGCTATAGCAATGCTTGATAATGTTTTCGATTTTCCAGAGGCATGGAGATTAAGATATTTTTTTTATATCGTGATTTTTTTTGATGAGATACAATTACTTGCATATTTCTTTAAGTTTTTTGGTTCAATCAATGTGGACAATGGAAATGCTAATTCAACTTTCAAACTACTATTTCTCCTTCTCGGTTTATCACGAATTCTTAAGTTTTCAGTTTTCAAAACATTACAGCTGAAGGCATTTTTATACTCCACTTCGTGTATGTTTTGTATAAACCGAAGTACAGATACTTTTAAAAATGGTATTCGCTTCGAAGCACTGCCATAATCTTTAAAATCATCAGCGCTCATTTGCAAAATTCTAAGTTCCATTCTAAATTCCAAATTTCTAATTTCTTTCTTCTATTCACTGAATTCAGTACTCTCATGAGACTGAGTGGAGAAAAGAACTCGGTCTTGGACATGATCTTCTCAATGGCACTGTAAGAATTGTCAACTTCTTGTATTCAAGAATGGCCAGGTGTCGAGTACTTCATGGTAATCGAAGTTATTTGTGGATTTTTATTGAGAAAATATAAAACAGCGGAGTTTATACAAGAATTCCTATTATGCGTAATACACCAATCACCCCACGTTATCAATTCAGTGAAATTATTCTCAGCAACCTAAAGCAAATCTAAAATCTTTTTAAAACCACTCGCCAAGTCATTTTCAGTACAACCTGACCTACTCTCATTCCATATCGCATAAAATATATGGTTTCGGTTAGCGAGTAGTGTGCAGTTAAACTGTATACATTCAATTTTCTTTTATAATAGAATGAACTTACTTCTACTTTCGGACATGATATAACGTTTTGTAAATCAAAATAAAGGACTCCCTGTCAGAATCAGAATCAGAATCCCTGTCCTCTCTCATAGCCATCTTACTTTAATATGATTTTCATACTTCAATGACAAATAGTCAACAGATAATCATCTTTTGCATCGAGATGTTCTTTGAAAAGATCACATCTATCGGAATTTTCATGTGAAAACTTAAATTAAATTTGGTCATAAAAATATGCCTGTAGATGCTCCATTTCACCCCTGTTGTATTCATCTCTTCGCAGTATTTTGTGTACAAATCATACATTTTCAACACGGCCAGATTCGACTCTAAATACTGACTCGGCATTAGTGCGACTCCACCATGTCAAATAAAGCAACATGCTCCATCACGTATTTTATTTTATCTGCAGGAAAACCGTTCAGAAAACTGTCGATAGATTGCTGTCTGATGATTTATAAGGTGTTCCAGAATCTCTATAATCCTCAAATTCAATCATTTTAATAAATAATTACGCTTTAATCATCTAATTTACACTTCTAATTGGATCGCGCGGAAACCCATCAGTTCATCAGATGGAACGCTCTGTATGGATTAATGTGAAGTGAGTTACAAAATAACTTTTTAACTTGGAGTAACAAGGTTCCATATGCACTTGTAACCTTGTTTCACAAATTATAGTGAATTACTGATGCTTTTGACACTATCTAATTCCATTAAAATTGACTAGATTTTGTTGATGTCTATAGATGAAATGAAGAATAGTGCAGTTGGAACCATTTCCAATCAATAACTCAAATCAGCCCAAATCGTCAGTTGGAACCTTGTTATTCCAAGGGGTCGAACGTTAGTCCTAGTACTTATTTTTAATTCTTATTTTTGTTTTAATTTGTTCTATTTTCTTATTATTTGATTATCTTGTCATTATTTCTAATATGTTAATTGTTTATCCTGAAGAGGGGAGCTTTGCTCACGAAACATGCAGATATTTACATATTAAATACAGTGATTTTAAACAAAGCAAGTATTATTAATTTAATAAATATGACTCCACAAAGTTATTTTTCATCATTTGCAGAAATGAATAATAATAGATATTATAAAAATTTAAAAACTTTACATAATTTAGGAATAGTAATAGTAAAAACTAAGTACTTACTTTTAAAGAGATGAGAAAAAATAAATATTATAAAGTAATCGATTGTATATAATAATTATAAAGCAAATGTAAACGAAAAACAATGCGACCTTTCTCACGTATGGTTGAAAAACAGCTAGATCCTGGTTAAAAAGAACGAAGAAGCAAAAACAGTCAGCATCAAGAATGGAGATGATCTTGCTAAGCTCGCAAATGAAAAAAACTGCATACGAGATAGTTAAAACTAACAATGCACGCACCCACTTACCTTTCTATATCATTTCAAGTAATATGATACACCACTACGAAAATGGAGAATGAAGATACACACAACAACGAATTAAGCAATTGCACAGAATACTTTATTGAAGAAATTACCGAAACCAACAAAATTTTCAACAACAACTGCTCATTGAAAATACTATGTCAAAATATAAGAATCATTAAAAGAAATTTTATCGATTTTTCTATCTCAATACACGACATAAAAGTAATCTACGATATTCTCATCTTAACCGAACGCTGGACTGACTCAACCTTTACATCACTCAACATCGATGGTTATGAAACATCCCATACCACACGCAGTTTAAAGCAAAATTATGGTGTAGTGATTTATGTGAAAAATTTCCTCAATGCATGCATTACTGAAATAAATATTGACGACGCAAATTGCACCCGTGTCACATTTAATACTTCAACAACTGTGATAGCAACATATATGCCCTCCTTTTTACTCTAATATATCATCATTTTTAAAATCGTTAGGATCTCCACCTGAAAAAACTAAACATTATGAACAAATAATCTTAGTAGGTGATATAAACATTAATCTTCTGCACAATAATCCTAAAGTCATTGACTATGTAAGTTTATTATTATATTATGGTCCTGTCTCGACAGTAAACAAACAAACCAGAATCACTCAAGAAGTAAGAAACCTGTATTGACCAAATCTTTGGAAAAACAAAGAAACCATCTGTTAGTGCCATAACAAATTCAACTATTACAGATTATTGCTCTAATGCTTTTGGCATCAAAACTCAAAAAGGACATCAAAATTCAGAAATCGCAAGTCAATATTCTAAATTTTAAGGATCTCAACAAAGAGTTAAGTTAGGAACTTTTGACTGATGTAATAAACACAGAATTTAAACAATGCAATGGATAAATTCAGTTTAACACTTCATAACTATACAGAAAAGAACATGCTTACAAAGAAAAATAAATTAAAATCTCATAAAAACTTACTTTTTAAACCATTGATAACTTAATTATTTTAGCTACATAATTTGTAAAAAGGATGAAGAGCAGTGGGCCCAGAACGGACCCCTGGGGTACTCCAGATAAAAGGGTTGCATATTTTGATTGGTTTTGCCAGTACAAGTACAAGTATTGTACCAATAAAATACAATTAGGAAAATCTAACTCTTATGATATTTGGAAAATCATCAAAGAAATAACTTACAGGAAAGTTTAGTAATGAAAATAAATAAGTGGAAAAAAGTTACAAAGGTTTTTTAATAAAAAAAAATCTTTTTTTTTCAGGAAAGTAATTAAAAAATTCAATGTTCAACAACTAGATGTAAATGGTTCCATAATGAAGACCGATGGTCAACCCAAAGCTCTAGCTAATTTTATAAATAATCTCTTCACTAGTGTTGGAAGTGAATTAGCTGGGAATATACTCCAGAGAATAAAAACAACTGTAGCCCTACTTGCAAGAAAAATGAAAATATTCCAATGGATCACTCTTTTAATCTTTATAATATCACTGAAAAGAAATCCAGGAATTAATTCTATCATTGCGGCTAAACTTCTCTGCGGTCAAGTCAATACATTATTCTTCTTCTAACTTACATATTCAACCTAAGCTCCAAACTAGAATTTTATAACCCACTTAAAGCAATCACTCATAAGTCCGATATATAAGAGCGGAAACAAAACAAGTATATCGAATTACAGGTCTATTACAATTTTCAACTCTATATCAAAAATACTTGATAAGGCAGTAAAAATTCGACTTATGAATTATCTAGACAAACACAAACTTCTCTCATGTACACAATTTGGCTTCCGAGCCAAAACGGAAACGCAAGAAGCAATCACAAAAGTCACGAAATCATCGCTTAAAACTTGGACAGTCGTACTAAGGTTATACGTATTTTTGTCGACCTATATCGTTAAGTATCAACAACAACAACAATATACAACTGTCAGTTGCTTTATTTACTCTTGCTCCGCAAAAATATAATTTTCTACAATTAAAAAGTGAATCATACTTCCGCATAAGTGAGTAATTAATTAGTAACAGTGATTTCCAGTGCATTAAATATAGTAATTTTATCGTGTCTACAGGTGCATTAATATATTTAACATCAAAAAAAAAATCATATTTCAAAATATTGGAACTTCCTTATCATTGACATCAGTAAAGTTAAGAACCAATCACAATTGTCAGTGGTGAGCTCATTGAGCTACCATTTGTCAAAGCATAAATCGAAGACCAATTAACTCGTGGTAAGTGCTTTGTAGATATTTGCATCTCAGGGATAACTTCACATACGTAGACCGAACACGCAAAATGACCTGATTAACTCAAGTCATGGATGTGCTAACTGAACTGAAGCAGGAATTTAAAGAACTCCGAAAAGATATCACGGATTTCAAGGTCACAATTGATTATTGTGCAAACAAAATCGACGACTTTTCCAAACAAATTCAAGAAATAGGATAAAGAAATGAAAAAAGTTGAAAAAATTAAAATGATATTTTGGTTCTTAAGATCACGCAAATGAATTAGGGGCAACCATCAAACTCGACCCTGCTAAATTAGAAATAAGTCATTTCTACAGAATCGATTAAGAGCAACTATCGCCGAAATTAATACATACACAATCAGATGTGCCTACATATCAACACACGTCAAGAAAAATCAACTAGATGATGATTTTAAATTACGATTAATAATTATAATCAAGATACTTGATAATGATGATGATTAACTGCATTTATGTGAACATCAGGGGGATGAGAAAAAAAAAATGGATGAAATTTACGAAAACATCCTTGGCAACGAATTCCAATTAGTAAGTCTGACTGAGACATGGCTGAACAAAACTATTCGTGACCAGGAATTAGTTGATAGGCGCTACGAAGTGTTCCGGAGGGATAGATTACATAAGTCGAAAAAAGGCGGGGGAGGAGTCATGGTTGCTGTATTCAAAAAACTAGAAGCGAAGAGGATGGCGCAATGGAAGAGTCAAGCAGAGGACCTATGAATCCAACTCAATATTAACCAAAACAACAGGAGTGTTAAACTAAATATTTGCACAGTGTATCTTCCTCCATCTGAAGATGAACCTATTGTAAGCTCCTCTTTAAGCAATCTTCTAATCTAGCATTCATTGGATTCCTGATAAAATGAACAATCTTTTGCCTTTCACTACAAACACAAATACAATCACCTCTGACATCATTGATACTCTATCATTCTGTAATCTTAAACAATTTAATTAAATGGTTAATCACCAATCCAATACTAGATCTCATTTTATCGGACCAAGAAGACATACGAGTATCAGCAAGTCATTCCCCATTTCCACTAAGCAAAGAAGATTCATATCATACCACTCTAGAAGTAAATTTTTAAATCAATTTTTCATCAAATTTAGAAACCCAAAGCACTTCTGGACCAAAATTTTATAAAGCCGACTGTACCTCAATTAATAGCTTGTTTCGAGACATAGATTTGGATTTTATTAATCAGGGCAATATAAATCAATCCATTGATTGATTTTATAGCATACTCTACCAGATTATCTCTTCCTGTTCCCATGAAAACGAACAGAAAACATTTCCCTAAGTGGTACTCACAGGACCTCATTCATTTGATAAAGGAAAAAAACAAATTTTTCAAAAAAATATAAAAAAATATGGTAATGAACTTGATCATTTAACATTCAACTTGCTTAGAACTAGAACAAAAAATCTGACTAGAATCTGTTACCACAAATATTTAGACGTAATTAGAGAAAAATTAAAAACAAACCCTAAAGGCTTTTGGAAATTTGCCAAAAGCAAAAACAAAAACTCAACCGACATACCTAAAAGAGATGTATCTAAATGATCAAAAGACTACTCAAGGTCAAGTCCTCTGCGGCTCTTTTCTAAGCACTTTCAATATGTTTACAAACCACACAAAAATAACTATTTACCACAAATTCCAGAAGATTTCTGTAACGAAAGCCTTGGTCAGGTCAATGTTTCTCCTTCAACCATATTAATTAAATGTAAAAAAAACTGAAAAACGATAAGGGATCAGGCGTGATGGTATTCCTCCTATTTTTGTCAAAACGTGCTGTGATGTCCTTTGCCAAACCACTCTGCCTACTTTTTAACAAATCACTTGAAGAAGGAGTATTTCCAGTCAAATGGAAAACAGCATTTATAACTCCCATCTTTAAGAAAGATTGTAAGAGTGATATAATAAATTATAGACCCATCTCCAAACTAGACTGCACGGGAAAGTTATTCGAGTCAATAATATATGACTGTCTATTCGCTTACGTAAGTAAATATATTATCATCGAACAACACGGCTTCTTCCCTCGGCGTTCCACTACAACAAACATTCTTGAATACTCCCAATACATCCGCGATAGCATTGAAAACGGAACACAAGTGGATGCTATCTACACGGACTTTTGCAAAGCATTCGACCAGTTAAATCAATCGCTACTAATTAAGAAGCTGAAAAGGTTTGGCATAAATGGACATACTCTAAAATGGTTTGAGAGTTACTCAACCGAAAGAAAACTGAAAGTAGTTATAGGGGGGTACTCTGCAGATCTTTTTACTGCAATATCGGGAATTCCTCAGGTCTCTCACCTTGGACACTTGCTGTTTTTAATCTTTATCAACGACATTGTACTAAGAATTAAATGTTCGAAATATCTTTTATTTGCCGATGACCCCAAGTTATATAAAAATATCACATCTGAAGATTGCATCTATTTGCAAAAAGACTTGTCTTCACTTCATGAATGGTGTGTACTTAATGATTTATATTTGAATGAAAATAAATGCACTGTAATTTCCTTCACAAGAACAAAAATAAATTTTCAAATAGGTATCACATAAATAACGTCGCTTTATTGAACACAACTTCAACCAAAGACTAGGCGTGACATTTCACTCGTCACTTAATTTCAATAAACATGTAGATAATATTTCAAAAAGTGCATCACAAATATTAGGATTAACTCTACGAGTCACAAATTATTTTAAAAGTGCAGAATTAACAACAACATTATGTAAATCGATTGTGCGAAGTATTTCATAATACGCATCCACTATTTGGTCTCCTAATTACGAGATTCATAATTACAGAATCAAATCCAAGCAAAGAAAATTAACCCGTGTGATTGCATATCGTGAAGGTTTATCTGAACAATTCGAAAAGTATAATGATCGAATTTCGCACTATAAGCTACAATCAGTCGTCAGTCAGACGTAAACTTTCCGATGTATTCCTTTTGTACAAAATTATGCATGCATCAATTAAAAAAAAAGTTTTACCATTAATATCAAACTGATAATGTAATGAAGTCTTATAGTAAGTAACTAACCCCTGCGGAGAGAATGGACCGCCAAACAACTCGATCTTGACATATACTTTTTGCTTTATTCATATTCATACATCGGCTCCTCGGTTATTCCGACTTTTGATATGGCCCGACTTAAGTATTCGATTCACTTGATCGCGCCATATCTTCTTCTGGTGTCCCCGGTTTCTTCTTCTATTCATATTCGCCTCATGTATTATCTTTACACTTCGTTCATTCGCTATACATGCCAAAACTATCTAAGCGTCCTTTTCTTACTCTTTACGCTTGCACCAGACTTTCATTCTTTACAAATCTCAACATTTTCACACGATCATACATGGTTTTACCACATATTCGCCTCAGAGATCTCATTTCTACAGCATTCAGTGTACATTCATCCTTCCTCTGCCAGTTCTAGGCTTCACTGCTATACATCAGGGTTGGTATCAGCACTTCATGTGGACTGCTAGCTTCGCTTCTTTGGACAACTTTTTGTTAGCGCTAACCGCGAGTTTCCTGTATTCACCCTTCTTCAATATTCCTCCCAATATTTCCATCTCTCGTAACCACACTTTCCAAATACACAAACTCATCCACCTACTCTAAGTATTCATCAATCACAACTACACACATATATATATATATATGTATGTATATATGTACATATATGTATATTGCACACTGTTTTCGTACTCTCTCTCTTTCAAACACCATGACTTACTATATAATATTTTTGTCTTCCTCTTAATACTGTATCTTTCTTTTCCTCATTTTTACCTCTATGCACACTCCGTTTATTTAATTAGTATATTTTAAGTACGTAAGATGATTCAGTCGAATCGAAACTCTTCGACGCATTTATACAAAATTAAAAGTGGATTCAAACAAAGTGTATTTTTCATTTAATTCAACGTGTCAATCCACAGTGTGTATATTAATTGTGTAGGCGTGTCTATTCGCTTATTATGCTGTAAGAACGTAATAATGTCGTCCGAGCTGCCGTGAGCACAGCGTATTTTCAACGTTTCATATTAATGGTTGAAAAGCAGGAAAGTTGTCAGGTATTTAGTTGAAGGAACACAAGCCATGTTCAACTAATAGCCCTGTTCATCAATCAAACAAATCTCTCAAAATAACTGCAGTCGAGTTGCGGCAAAAAAGCTCACTTACCGTGAAGCCACCGCGGAATTACGCAGGAAAAAGCGTAGATACGGCACAATTACTAATTGCGGGTTGTTTCGAGAAATGTGCAGTTTTGAACACTGATCTGAATACGTTAATTGTTCTTGGGAACCATTTAACCGCTCTTCACTAAATATACCTTTATCTCTTCACTTGTATATTATATTCGATCTCGTTCTTGTTGGGTGGTGGATTTAGTAGTCGATACTTTATTTATGTATTATATTAGATGTAAGAAATATGAACTAGGTACAGTATACCATTAGCACAGGTGACAATAAGGAATTAATTTATGTTTCTACTTGTAATATGTTTTCAATCTTTCACTTGTTTGTAATTTGTTTTATTATCATTTTTGACAGATAATAATTGTTGTTTATTCTACTCTTTAATTATTATTAATTTTTAACCATTCACTTATGTAAATTTTGGGCATATTGCCTGTTTATGTACTAAAATAAAATAAATAGATAAAAATTTAATAAAAGCACAAAAACTTAAAAAACATAGGAATTATTGACAAACCTCTCCAGCGGTATAAAAGCTACATTAAAAATAGGAACCAACTTACTAAACGTTTTTTTAAAATAAAAAATAAAATAGCTGGACCATAACATGCTCACTCTAAATGCAAGAAAAACTTAATATTTAAATATCATCAATATTAGCGGGCAGCCAAGATTTTACCCCGATATTGTGATGCACGCTGATAGAGTAAACAAGTGCAGATGTGAGTCAATTAAACATGTACATTTCATTCATTACTTAGGTGCAATAATTGACTACAAGTTTCGCTGGGAAGCGCATATTGTATTTTTGACGGATCGTTATAAAAAAAAACTATGTGTTGTTTTAATATACTAAAGAATGTACTTGATTTAGAGAATTTTAGTGTCTACTTTGCCTTATGTCAAAGTCATATAAGATATGGTATAGCAGGCTGGAGGAGAGTTGCCATTTCTTTTCTAGGTCCTCTGATAAAAATACAAAAAGTAATCTTGCGAATCATATTCAGGAAGCGTTTCAGGTATCCAACAAAGCTTCTTTTTAAAACGTCAGACAATTATACCTCAAGCTAATTCTAAAAATAATCCATGATTCAAAATCATCAATGTATATTACCCACAGTAAAAATACAAGAGTAAAAACACAAGGGAGACTTTTCTTACTGAAATATACTACAACCTTTGCTCCAACACCATATTTATACAGCGCCTCACGCACACTGCCACTTGAGATCATAACAATAACTAATATGTATCATATGTATATGTATTATGTATTATACGTATTATGTATTATATGTATTATATATTGTATGTACGAGTATATGTAATATATGTATTATGTGTATTATATGTAATATGTATTATGTATTGCATATTATATGTATATGTTATATATGTATTATGTGTATTATATGTACATATTATACGTATACATTTATATTATATGTCATATGTATTATATGTATTATGTATTATACATATATGTATATTGTATGTACGAGTATATGTAATATATGTATTATGTGTATTATATGTAATATGTATTATGTATTGCATATTATATGTATATGTAATATATGTATTATGTGTATTATATGTACATATTATACGTATACATTTATATTATATGTCATATGTATTATACGCATACATTTATATTATATGTCATATGTATTATATGTATTATGTATTATACATATATGTATTAAATGTGTTATGTGTATTATATATAATATGTATTATATGTTACTAATATGTATTCCTTCAACAAAAACATCACTGAATGGTTAATGAGAAAAGATCATAAGGAAATTGAAGACCTTATGAAGTAAAGCTCGCTATTCTTTCTGCATTACTAATAGTACCTCCTGTTCTGCATCTACACTGTAACTTTAAATTTATTTCTTTTGTTTTAAATCAGGCATGCCTAACCTGCGGCCCATGGGCCGCATGCGGCCCAATTGAAGATTTTTTACGGCCCAACATGAAGTTTCATCTTTCTATGTTTTGGATTTAGGCATTCATCCAAAAAAAATCGTTCTGATAAATTAATTATTTTTATATTATATTATAATTACAACTATCTTGTTATTAGACCTCGGACTCTCGAAGGGGGTTTCAATTTGTTGCTTGGAAAGTGCCAGTCGCATAGCCGTACTGGGAATTTATTTTTGCAATTAATTCCAACCAGCATATATTTTTTCGCAGTATTCTCGGAAGATCGAATACAACTGAACTGATTTTAATAAGTGGAGGGTGAGTGTAAAGGACACACATAGGCGCGTGTATAGTGGAGAAATTGAGAGAAGAAAATCGAATTTTTATGAACCAAAGTGGCAATAATGCATGTGAATTTTACGACGGTCAATGGCTTCTGGATTTATGTTTTCTAACAGATATATGCATGAATTTAAATTAATTAAATCAGAACCTATAAGATGAAAATAAGCAAATTACAGAGTGTTATCAAGATATAAAAACCTCCCTAACAAAACTCAAGTTATTCGAGAATTAATTTCGGTCAAATAATTCAATTCATTTTTCACTATTTCATCACTCTAATAGTGACCGTAAAGATTCCTTAAATTTTCAAATGAAATTAGAAAATTAATTAAAGAATTCGATACCAGATTCACATTTATGCAAAAGTATGAGGACATGTTCATAATATTCTTAGCTCCATTTAACGTGGAAGTGGAATCAGTGCTTCCAAATTTACAAATGGAGCTAATAGAGCCGCAATCAGGCATATAGTTCATGTTCGAAGGGAATAAGCTTGATGAGTTTTATATGAAATATATCCCAGAAAATAAATTAACAAATTTAAAACGACTGGAAATGTGGATTACAGCAGCATAAATATAAATCTACAAACTTACAATATGTACCATCTATAAATAATTTATTAACATTATTAAAATTACATGTTAGCAGCATTGAATGGAGTTACGTAATGGCGTTGTCTGGTAAAATTGTTTACAAATTAATAAAATTAAGCCATTTAATTCTTCGGAAGATAAATCTGGCGAAATCAGGCGCGCTCTACTGACTTTTGTCAATGAATTTTTGAAAATATGTGTATTTGAAATAAAAGATCCTTGTCTAATGTTATCGACAACGATACAGAAGCGATATTTTAATAGGGTCAAGTAGTCCAAAGCGTTGGGTTCCCATCCATACACCTATTTCGTTCGTTCATATTTGGTGGACCACATAAAAAAATGCCCTAGAGCTGTCGATAGGAACAAAATGAATATAAAAAAAAATGACTTCAATTATTAGTATTAACAAGTATCACACCACAAAAAAAGATTATTACCATAATTAAGGTTTATTTTTGAGAACCCTATTTTTTAAATAAATATTATTAGTCGAATGATTAAAAAATATTTTGTTTAAATCACAATTAAATTATTTTTTAAATCTACGTGTTTCAAAACCAATGGTTCCTTCGTTGAATAATTTTTTTGACATAAATAAAGTAGATTTAAAAAAAAATAATACTTTTGTAACATTCTTCCACTTATTGATTTCAGACCAGACCGGTTTCACTCTGTCACGGGACCCATTGCTTTTTCTAATATTGCACCTTTATGACTGAGAATTTTGTTTTATTGCTGACAGAACGTTGGTTTATTTAAAAAAAAAACAATGTTTTATTAATGAAAATAATTGATTTATAGTTGTTCCCTACTTTCTACGCTAGCGTGGGCCTTGTTATAGGAATTATTACCTTCTGAAAAACGAATTACATTATGTTGGTTTACGGAATCAATGGGTTTTTCATATTTAGATAATTACTATATGATTATTAGATTTCCTCTTCCAAAATATCTTAAAGGCAATATTTTAACATTCTAATAAGCAATATGTTAATTAAGCTAACTGGCACATCGGAAATCCATTCGTTCCGTAAAAAATTCGGAAAGTTATCATACGTCTTTGGATTTCGTTGTTCGTCATGTAACAATTTACACAGACTACAAAATGGATTCACAACACTACTGAACTGTAACCGATAGAATTTTTTCCACCAGAAGTACTTAGCATACTCTTTTTGATTGCTCATCAAGAACTTCATTCGCTCTGCCACTTCGGGAGGAGTCATCTGCGAGGCGTCTATGTATGAATATGGTGGAGCAACGGTTCTCATATCGGCGCTGTTGAACACTATGGGAATCACGTCGTTGTCCAGTGTGTTGAACATCTTCTCAGTTACATAGTCAATGCAGTTGGAATTCTCAAAAGAAATGTAAAAGAAATAGTAGTTCTTTAAGAGTAGGTTACATTCAGTTTCATTACTGTGCGGGCATGTTAAGTATCCGCACTATCCGTAGATGTCGACATTGATGTATTCTTGAATTTTATTGACTAGTTCCTTTCTCTGTTTGGTGAAGAGCACCGCGATACAAACCAGGCGGAAGGTTTTTTCTTGCTTCTATATTTTTCTTCTATTTCTGCCATAATGAGTAGGTCGAATGTTGGCTCCTTCCATTGTGGTCGCCAAGCTGGTGCCATGACTTTCCTTTCCATATCTAAGATGTTGAAGTATGGGAAGTGCACGTCAGAGTCCAGACGGTAGGTGATGGTGGTGTTGAATCTCCCATTGTGTTTGTGACTAGCAGGGAAGATGTGAGGACTCTCCAAGGAAGAGTACACGCAGAGCTTATGAGGAGATCGTGTAGCTGGATAATCAGCGTCACTATTAGGATAAAACTGGGCCCCGTGGAAAACAATGGAGTCGAAATCTTCCAAAGAAGTCAAATTTCTGTTATTTGTCACAAAAACACTCGGTGTACTCGTACTTGTGTTGGAAAAAGGAATCTCTCCCGAAACCGAAACGAAAGTCGTTCCACTGAAAAAAAAAGAATTCCACAACAAGATTCTTTTCAGTTTTCCTCCTCCACTAACTACTGAATTACGATCAGGTGATGAATCGTAATTCAATATGTACCATAATAGCGAACAGGAAGAAATTTTAATCAGCAATGTAAAAAATCTCATTAAGTTCATTGTGCAGAAAAGCACTTGCTATGATGCTGACACCGATTTGTTCATTGTACTTTATCCACACAGGCTAACTACAGCAGCTAACACATCTCTATTACCTTTAAACGGGTATCATCCGTCCCACTTGACAAAATTATATTTTACTGTTATTATGTCTTTAGTATAAGTTTTATCGCGTTCATGGTTCATCGAAATTATTATTTTTGTTTCTTGTAATAAAATGTTCATACATTGTTTAAATCACTTTAATGTAAAAGCCATTTTTATGGCGTATATATATGTATAAATAAATAAATAAATAGACCGATTACGATATGTTTAGCAGAGCCGGAATAAATGACAAGACATACAATAATAAGTGGATTATTTCTATAGCGCCATTTTCGTGAGAAAATCACCTCAATGGCGCTATATACATCTGCATACAACACGTATTGTACATTTGCTTACCCCACAAACTGCTTAACAATAATCTAGCTTGTATTATTGGCAATACAATATACGTCAGTACTTGTATAATTCTCCTGTTTTATATGTTTACACACAATAATAATAATAACTTAGCATTTAAATAGCGCAGTTGTGCGTTAGTTCACTTCAAGAACTCTTTACTATAATAAAATAAAAATAATTATTAACTAAATCCATTCCTACAGTGCTCCCTTCATATTCCATTCATAAAAATATTCTATTTATACATTTTAAACATATTATATAAGCATGGCGTGTATAAGCAAGCAGGACCCGCACAAGAAAAATAGTGTAAATATTTAAGCACCGGCACGCAGGGACGCCCTACTATTGTGATTTACGAATCCCCTTGAGAAAGGCGTTTCGTTGTTTCCCAATTGTTGTCAGATATTGTGTTCTATGTTTATTATTTGTCTATACTTTACATTATTATTTTTTAGTATTCTATATATTCCTGATGCGGACAGCATCGCTTTCGAAACAGGTTGATATGTGTATATTAATAACGTGGTGAATACAAACTAATTCCTAATTCATTTATCATTATATGACAATATTTAGATTCAACAAACATCATTCTCGCCGCAGCATTGATAACGGACTTGATTTTGTTGAATTATTTTTGATCGAGGCCAGTATATGCACTATTAGAATACTCCATACGTGAGACAACGAAGGATTTTATGAACGATTTTGCTCCATGAGAGGGAAGACATCTCCTGATTGATTTTATCTGCCTTAGGTGGAAAAATCCATATGTATTATCCTTGCATTATCACCTAAAATAATACTATATACTGTGTAGGTCTGTGGAATGAGTCGCTTTTGTAAAAATATTTATTACATGCGTATCAAAATGTGGTGGAAATATGGTACTTCCAATATTTTCGGCTTTTTGAACTGTTACTAAATACGAAAAAGTTTCGCGATTAAATTTAGTTATCCTCCCATTTTTTTAGTCAACTTCGTTTAATGAATAAAATTTGCATACAATAATAGATATAATAACATAGGTATCTTAAAAGATAATAAAAAAATACACATTTTTTAAAAGTAAACTACCCAAATAGATTTTCGTGTTTGAATTGGGGAGCAGCGCCATTATAGTAACGTAGATATAGAAAAATAAGATGTGACTTATTTGAATAAATCATGAACTTAAAAATATTACAATATTGTGTCATACATGCTAATAGCTACATATACAAACCAGAAGAAAAAAACTAATAACCTGAATACATGTGGTAGAAACAAACTTATTCCCTATAATGTTAATACATGCGTGGTATCTAGAAATGCTATTTAATAGAGCTGATAACATTCGTAAAATTGTAAGTGCATTACAGTAGAATGCAATAAGCGCGTACACAATAGCACAATACATTGTAATTTTATGAATATTTTGAAGAACCGATTATTATTATTAACACAATGTAGTTAACACACATATTTGTAATCAAGAGTTTTGTAAAATTCATCGAAAGAAAATAATAATCATAATTACAATTTCTTCAAAAGATTGGTATTCACTTTGTGGCATCATTTTTAATAAATGAATCCATTTTTTTTTGTATTTACCACTTTATTAATATACACATATACACATGTTTATATATATTCTCGATGAAGAAAGCATCGCTTTCGAAACATGTTGATATGTGTATATTAATAAAGTTGTAAATAGTATTTATTAATTAATTTACTTATAATTACTGTTGGAGTTTTCTTATAATTGTTTGATTTGTGATTTAAAAGAGATTTATTATTTTTTTGATGTTGTTATGATTTATTTATTTCATATTTGTAAAAAGCATTAACTTTGTGGCTCGCCATGATTTACAATAAAAAACACATAAATTTGTTGTAGACCACTTGTGGACCACATATTTGTTGTAGACCACAAGTGGTCTACAACAAATTTATGTGTTTTTTATTGTAATTTATTTATTTATTTGTAAGAAACTAAGAGCTTTTAATAGAAATATATACAAAGGATGTTTAACAAAGGTAAGCCAACATTATTTCTTGTACTAATATTGGTTATATGAAGTTGTTTTATTTATGGAACTAATAAGTGAAAGAAAAAACAAATAAGAGGGAAGGGGGAAGAGGTAGACGAAGAGGAAGATACATTTTATTACAAGTATTAAACGTCATGTTTGAAACCTGATTAATTTATGGAATTTTAAGGATTTTGTATTATTTGAAAAGTGTAAATTAAATTAATATTTTATATGCTTTAAGAATTGACTTTGAATGCTGTGGATTTTTTTAAATATGGGCTTGGTATAAAGGTGTCCTTATCGGTGTGTAATATTCTGTATAGTGTGGGCGAATATACGCGGTGTAAAGGGAGTAGAGTCTTTATGTTGCGAAGAGGTTTTGAAATATGAATTATAAATCCCAGCATTCTATTGACTTTATTGATAACTTCATTAGTTTGTTTGATAAAATTTAGTTTCCCATCCAGCATTACCCTAAGGTCTCGAATAGATTCTACTTCGGTGATAAATGTATCATTTAAAGTGTAATAATTTTTTTTTTGTTACGTGTGGATGATAATTTTTAACATTTTGAAATATTAATAACTAATTTGTTCGATTTCCAGTACACAAAAATACGTTTGTGGTCCTTTTAAAGTTTGATGCAGTCATTGGTTGATTTAACAACTGAATATGTTTTTTTTTGTTATCCGAGTTTGCTAGGTAATCAGCATGTAAAAAACATTTGTGTATATCATAAATATATATATTAAATAATGGTGGCCCCAGGTGAGAACCTTGAGGTACACCGGAGGGCACGATAAAAAGCTAGACTTTGTTACCTCAACTGATACAAACTGATATACGGGAGACTATTTAAACATGTATACCTTGACAGGCATAATGGTGTTGAGAAGCACTAGTTTTCAATTTTGGGATGTCTATTTACCACGTGTTCTTGGTCAGCTACTTATTTTTGTAGAAATTGTTGAATAGGTCTTCGTGAATTTGGAGTTTGTTCTTTTTGAATATTTCATTTAAACTGATAACCTTAAAAGAGTTAAACACACTGGAATAGGAAATGCCGATCGTTTTTGTAGGATGACATTCAAAATCAACCTCTGTACCTCTTCTAGAGGTAAAAGGCTAGTTTTGAAAGTCTTTCTCCAACCGATTATACCTTAAAGTAAAATATATTGGGAAAGGGAGAAATACTTTGTCATTATCAAACTAGATGATAGGATGTTTCTCAATCAATAAATATATAATATTAATAATAATTAATTTATATGTAGTCTAATAGGTTTTTTTTTATTCTGGTTACTGAAATTTGTACTTCTTCTTTCCATTTTAATTGACCGTGCACTAAAACATCCAGCTCTTGATGTTACTTTTGCCTGTGATCGATTAATATTTGGCATAGTCGTATTCTTTTCTAATTATACACCACGATAAATGTATTTTAATAGTAATATTGCTTTTGATACCTTTTTCTTCCAAAAAGGATAGAATGAAGTATGCTTTGTCAGTATTAGGAGACAGCCAATTTTGGTCGAACCATGTTTTGAGTACTTATGTTTATGTTATTTTGTATTTGCTATCTTCATTGTATTCTTTAATGATGTTCCCTCTGTGATCACTATAGTGTCGTCTGTATAAGACATGATATCTCCAACTATGAGGAGAGTGAATATTATATTTATATAGATTTTTAAAAGGATTGGACTGATGACAGTACCTTGTGGTATACTGAAAGATGTGGTATTAGGTTCACTTAAGAAATTATTTAATTAAACATATTGATATCCCTTCTTTAGGTTGCTTTGGAACTATGATTGACCAACTGTCAATGGGTAACCGAGTAAGATAAGAACCATGAGTAGCCAAGATGAGATTCAAGGCCCAGGTTCACCCCTACTTTTAAATAAAGTCGGTGTTCCACATTGCTGGTTCCCACATTTTTATTATTTTAAATAATATTTTTATTTATTATATTGTATGCATTATATGGAACTCGTGGGATTACACAACTCGCCTACCTTCCCGAGATCCAGAATTAACAATAAAAAAAATTATATTACTCAAATGACTTTTTCCATTTTCCCTCTGATTTACTTAGAATTTTTTACTCTTGCATGTTGATCGTCGCATTGCTCAGTATTCCGAAATACTAATCTTCTCCCACTTAGATCGACAAAGGTATTCGAATTAATAAAGACAAGTGTCCTTTCCTCAAATGGGAAACATTATTAGGTTGGATTTTCGAAGTAATTATTAATTGTATGTGGCTATATAGTCCTGTATAGATCCGTGCATCTACGAGAAGATGGGTATATGAATATGATTTTTTGTAGGAATCTTTTTTTTCTATTTTTTTTCAGTATTTTTTAACAAATTAATGTTTATACTAATATGTATATATATTTTTTTCTACAAATACCTAATGTGCATGATTAAATAATAATGTAATACACACTTTTGTTACGTATCTATCGATTTTGAACACCGATTTAAATACGTTACTCTTTGTAGGTGTAACCCTAAGTGACCGGCTCAGGTATGATCAATTGAAGCCGATGTAAAGGTAGTCTCTCAGAAGCTGGGCGTACCGTACGGGGCTCGCACATAATTTAATAGTACTCAACTGATGACCCCGAACAAATTGCAAGTGGGCCCCACTGTACAATTAGGCCGCCACCTCTGGTTGGGAGCTCCAAAATATTTGAAAAGAAACCCTCGACTCTCTGAAGAAACGGGTGGTCCGTTTTATAGATTACCCTATCTTAACAAACGGATTGCAAACTTTAGAGCACAAACGTCAGGTGGGAATGCTGTCCTTGTTCTACCGGAATTTCAATGGAAGATGCTCTGAGGAACTAGCGTCATTGATCCCTTCGGCACCGGTGAATAGTCGGAAAACACGCGCCCAACACACGGTTGACATTATTCTACGACTCGTTCTTGTGTTCAACAGTTCGGGTGTGGAATGATCAGCCGTTTTCTGTGTTTTCTCCTTCCTATAATATGGGTCTCTTCAAAACCCATGTTCACTTATTTCTATCCTCTTAAAGACCTTCCACACAGCATCCCCAAATACGATGTAGATCTTGAAGGAAACTATTTCCCTCAGGGCATCCTGTGTGGAGTAACAGTAAAAAAAAATAATAAAAAAAATAAATCAAATAAATAAAATAAAATAAACATAATATTTTATAAATGCCGCAGTAGATGGGTATATACCGTCCATTATAGTCACTGTTGTTCAAAACCCGATAAATCCTAAAATATCTAAGGACTAGGTACTTTAGATTTACTGTCTACCAAAATAACACTGCCGAACTCAATGCATATTCCGCAATAACCATTAGGATAAGGAAACCTACCTATTAATGTTTTTATGTTTGTTTATTAGTTCTTTGATTTATTAATTAATTGCCTTCATTATAAACGCCCACGAAAGTCGAGGCTCTGAAACATTGGATAATTATTTAATATTTATGATCCTTGTACACCTATACGTATGTGTTTAACAATGAAAGACGAATGATTTTTGGATAGACATAATTGTCATATTTAGTTATTATCATAACATTTATTATCGGTGCTGACGTATTGCCCATCTCACAAGATTTGAAACGCTTTTGTTGAGATGGCAATTTAACATTTTTATAATCTCATTAAGTAGCTTCATCATTGCTGAGGATCGTGACCTCTACTCCAATCTCCCTCATGCACAAGGCTCCACAACTCCTCACGATCCTGCGCTGCGTGGAGAACTGCGTACGTTTCGGATATCTGCGAAATTTGGTCATTCCAACGCATCAGTGACCTTCCTCTGCCTTTCCTGCTTTCCACCTTGCTGGTGATCATGATTTTCTCCAGATTGGAGTTCTCGGTTTGGCGAAAAATATGTCCAAATGATTTGAGAATACGCTGAAGGCAGACAGTTGAAGCCTATTGTGGATGCCAAGCTCTTCCAGATTTGATATATTTGTGCGCCTAGCTGTCCATGGAATCCTGAGCATTTTGCTCTAGTGTCATATTTCGGACCTGGAGTGTCCACGTTTCCATACCGTAAAGGAATATGGAAAAAATCACTCCATATCTTTTTGCAATTTGCTCATGGCGTCTTTTGTCATGCAAATCGTTATTTTTACTTCTGTTTCATACCCTTCTTCTTCACTTATAGATGTGCCTAGGTATATGAAGTTATTATATGCATATTATATACATATTATGAAAATGACAAATAAATTACAATTTAGAAATTTAAAAAAAATATATCGGCAAATTTACTTTGCCCCCCTGGACAAACGGGTTACATTCATTTATCGATTAACGTATGAAACTAAGGAACATGGAACATGATCATTTATTAAAACACGTTTTTGTAAATTTGCGATTGATAAATCATGCGTTTGCAATAAATCAGATACTTATTCAATACGCCGTGATGATTTTTAGTGTCGCTATTTCGTGACAGATTGTCGTGTCGTTTTCAACGCGGCTGGTGAGAGGACAAATATGTTCCATGTTTAACGGAAATAAGTATTGAGTTAATAAGGTAAAAAAATAATTTCGTGCAATTTCAGGAAAACAAAAGCAGAATGTTTTTAAATTACGAATTGATAAACATTAAAAGTAATTACTGAAGATCTTTCCATTTCTATTTAAATGACTTTTTAAAAATCTTTCTAAAAAATATGGATTATTCTTGAATATAATGGAAACAATCACTCTATCATTTGTATTAGTGTCTTGCAATATATCGTAAGGAATAAATACAGTTAGCTTCTTTTTTTTCAATTTAACATTAAATTTAATTTTGATAATTTAACTGCATCTCTTTGTATGGTTTATAAATAATGTGTAATGAGATAGCCTGTCTAAAAAGAGAAAATAAATGTAAAAGAATAAAAAATAATAATAAATTCGTAGAATAGACGTAATATAAGAATAGGAAGTAATATTTGTACAGCGCCCCTGAGGTGATTTTTCACAAAAGCGGCGCTATAGAAACGGTCCGATTATTATTATTATATATCTGTGTTTTTGTACACAATGAAGCAAATATGGCTTTTGTTTCTCTTCTACTGTAACATAGCATGGAAGTCTTGAAGTCATAAACTTCATAACGCTTTTAGTTTCCTCGTTTATTGCTTTAATCAATGATGCAGTATTTTTGGCTTAATTATCTAAAAAAAGGTGATATTTTTATAAATAGCAACGACACTCACATGTTAATATAATAACTTCTAATTTATTAATAAACTTACCATACAATCAGTCGCAATGTTTTTCATTTGAAGAAATGTGTCGATTTTAAAAATTCAAAATATTTTCTTTGGTCAAATTCGTAACCATTTTTGCTTTGTTACTTGATAATAATAATAATAATCGGATGCTCCTAATTTTGAAACTGTCAATTCGTGAAGGAATTCCATATTAATAAGTGGAAATTAATGTTAAATAATTGAGAAATAAAGTGGAAATTAATGTTAAATAATTACAATAATTATAATTTTTACAATTATTATATAAGTGGAAAAAAATTTCAATAAAAAATTATTCATTTTAATAATTGGATGATTGGTATGGCGCTGTTTTTGTGAAAAAAATCTCTTTAATGGCGCTGTAAAAATGTTACTTGGTAGGGTTCATCTTATTATGTACAAACAGATACAGAAACATATTTACCTGGCAGGTCACTCCAGATTAACAAATAAAGTTTTAGCTTGAGAAGACATGATCCTTGCAAGCAAAAGGACATTATATTAGAAAATACTGCACGTTGCATGATATTTCAGTTACTATTTAAATCTTATTTTTCATTGATATTCCAGTTGCTATTTTTTTTTGAATTTAAGACCAGAATTTAGAACTAACTAACTAACTAACTAACCATCACGCCGTTTCCCCGCAGGGGTAGGTAGAGAGGACGGACCGCCAAACAACTCGATCTTGGCATACACTTCTCGCTTCATTCACATTCATACAACGCCTCATACATTCTCTTCTGTTATTCCGACTTCTGACATGGCCCGACTCGAGTATTTGATTCACTTGATCGTGCCATGTCTTCCTCGGGCGTCGTTCTTCCATTCACATTCGCGTCATATATTCTCCATACACTCCTTTCTTCGTTCATTCGCTCTACATGCCCAAACCATCTAAGCGTCCCTTTCTTAATCTTGCTCACTACGCTTACATCAGCCTTGCATTCTTTACGAATCTCAGCATTTTTCACTCGATCATACATGGTTTTACCACCATTCGTCTCAGAGATCTCATTTCTACAGCATTCAGTCTACTTTCATCCTTCCTCTGCCAGTTCCATGCCTTACTGCCATACATCAAGGTTGGTATCAGCACTCCATTGTGGACTGCTAGCTTCGCTTCCTTGGACAACTTTTAGAATTATTAAAAAATGAGCGAAAAAAAAATATCTATACGTTGTTTAGCTGAATTTTCAAAATAATTAATGTTTACAAATATTTATAGTTATTTACAATGTTGCGAACCAAGAAAAGTAAAAAAAAAATCTGTTAATTTCGTTAGTTAGGTACTAACCGGCTAGCTTCGCCATGCAAATTGGGCATGCAACAGTACCATTGATTCATGGATGAGGTGAGTTTTAAATTTCGCTCTGAATTCTACTGATCAACCTCCTCGTCATTTACTTAGTGACAGACACCTAGTTCGTCGATTAAATACCACGAATGCTGGTTAAATTTCTTTCTTTTGAGATGATTTCTTTCATTTGCCTGATTCTACTTTAGATCCGGAACTTGCACCAACTTTTTTTTAGTGTTTTGTAGAAGGAATAGATCAAGTAGCATTACTAGGAAGATTATCGTTTAGGAGATGGAGTGACGACCATTACTCACAACAATCTAAACGCATCACTTCGCGAAGACATGGTCTGCAATGCTGAATGCATCTGGGTAACTATTACCCCTCTAACTATTCTTCCAGACGTAATTACTGTCCGTGCTAATATATTTATTTATTTATAAACCTAAAAAGGCGTTTTACGTAAAGTTGAAATATTGAATTAAATAAAATACACAATGAAACATAAATAAAAAATCGTAATATTGAAACATAAGTATACAGTGTGCATAGGAGAATATCTGTTTTATATCACATGTAGGAAAATAATAAAGTAGATAGATGTTATCATAAAGTAGGTATAAAATAGGTACGAATATATAAATTTAGCTGAACTGTTGCAACAGAAATTACAAGTACAGTGATAAATAATAAAATTAAATGCAACAGGAATGCTGAATCGAGACTCTCAAGGAAGATACTGTGTTTTTACTTACTACGGCAGAATACTCATGTAATAGTAAAATAATGGACTAGGTTTTTAACTTATTTATTTTAACTTTGTGTTTCCACAGAATAATATTAATGACTAAAACCAAGACGTCACTTAACTTAGCGCTGCAAAGTGAATGTCTGTTTATTAATACATTAATTCCAACGGCGGAGTTGTTTTTCAAAAAGTTCGATTTTGAATCGCGTTCTCCCACATCTCGCTCTGCAACTGGATCCATTACCGCGTGAACCGAATTAATTGACGCCCGGAGTTCATTTGTTTTTAAAAAATTTCAAAGCATTTGAATTTGATTGACTTTTTCATACGTTTCGCACTTCAATGAGGTAGATATTTGCTTGAAATATTGATTTGATTTAGTTCGAGCTTCGATTTTAAAAATATTGCTCAAACATTGTACGAGTATTGTACGAGTAAAATAACAGGCGCCATTCTGCATTATTTATTATGTAATTTTTCACTGAAAACTGTAAAATATCACACTTAAGAATTTGTTTTGTGCGTTATACATTATTTATATACAAAGTGTCCGGAAAGTGGTAATACACGCGTGAAACTGGTGAATCTATATCACATAGAAAACCCCCTAAAAAAAACAATTTGGACATTCCGATTTTTTTATTTTTTTATTCCCTTTTTCATTTTTTCGGCAACTAAAAAGTTAAACAAAAATTAGACCTTCGGTGAATTTTAAAAGACAATAAACAGCTGCCAGTAATCTAGTAGCGACCGAATATTTTGAATCTAACCACAAAAAATTCAACTTTGAAAACGAAAGTTCAAAAGAACGCCAACAAAAAAATACTACAAAATCGTCTCCAAATGTACCACTAGTTTCCAAACACCGTTTAGTGTAAAATAAAAAAAAAAAACTTGAATTAGAATTATTATAATTAGTCGGTGTAAAATTAATAAATCTCTGAACTTTGGAACAAATAATTTTAAACTGATTTATGAAAATGTCACATAACTGTTGGAGCAATATGAGTCAGATTTTTCGTATGTAACCTCATAAGAGGTCCAACTGATCGGGGGGGATATCAGAATTAGGGGAGAGAAAGGGCAACGCGAGAATGAAGGTTGGGTAGTCTGTATTTGGCAACCTGGATGTGGCGGCGTTTCTTTTGTGGTGTTTTATGAGAGCATATTCCAATCTGAGAAGATCTTTAAATTTGATAATTATCACACACGATATTTACTAAAGGCTAAAGTCATAACAAGTACAATCTCTAACAAATTGCTATCATTATATTGCTGTTACGTAATGGTATTTCTTGTCTGTAAAATGGTTTATAATTAGCAAATGTACAATATAATAAAACTAAGCAATTTAAATCTTTAGAATTTAAACTTGACGAAATGAGGCTGCTTTTTTATCACGGCAAAAATTTGGTCACTTTTTCAATATCCGTTGCAGTATACAATACAGTCCATCCTGATATAATGGATTAATATGGATTTTGAAACAGTGAAGAAACTGTCGCCGTGACAAGGTCAGCCACGAAGACCTGGCATAAGGGTGTATTTGATTTAAAACATCCTTATCTTAAGTTATTGACTGATATAGAGGCGAAATTTTAATGGGATTGAGTGGTTCAAAACGTTGGTTCCCACCCAGACACCTATTATATGGTTAATGCCAGATCCGTAGTCCGTTCACTTACTGTGATAATAGCAAAATATTTTCAAATATTGTCAGGTTATTCGTATCCCGGGAATGTTTGTCTTTCTTAAAAATTAAAAAAAAAAACGATTGATTGAAATACAATCAATTATTATACTGATTCACAAAAACGGACATAAGCCGCACATTCAAAATTACCGGCCGATATCTCTGATAAATTCGGTCTCAAAAATTATTGAAAAAATTGTTAAGAACCGTCTTACCATCAACCTTGAAAATAATAACATACTTTCTAAGAGAAAATATGGCTTCCGATCAGGATTTGGTAACAAAAATGCTATTGCTAAACTAACGAAAACCATCTCCAATATTATCGACGGAGGAATTAAATGCAGCGCGATCTTCCTGGATCTAGCTAAAGCTTTTGACACTATCTTGCACAAAATCCTTTTTAAAAAATTAGAGCTAATCGGTATTCAGGGGCAGCTATTTAAATGGCTGGGTAGTTAATTAGAAAGCAGGAGTCAAAGAGTTAATATTAATGATATATTCTAAGCGATCCGGCCAATATTGTATTTGGTGTGCCACAAGGAAGTACTTTAGGGTCTATTTTATATGAAACAGTAACCTTGCCGATCACATCATAACCTTTGCCGATGATTCCGTCTTTATCTATGAAGGCAAAAGCTGGAACGAAGTTCATGGTAAAGCAGAAATTGGTATAAACAAGGTTATGCAATGGCTGGACAAAAAAATCCTTAGTGCAACGCAAGCGGGACAACCCAAAGAAATGCTAAACATTACTACTCACATTTGCAATGAAAAAAATAGCTGTACTTGTAATAACTTAGAATGCGTGGATAGTTCAAAATATTTAGGAATCATCATTGATAAATTTCTGAGATGGGAAGAACACATCAAATCAACTGCCATAAAAGTCAGAAAATTTACTCACCTTTTCATAACTATTAGAAATATTCTATCTGTAAAAGTTCTAAAATCAATATAATATGCCATGAGGCCCATGAGTAACTTGAATATGCATATTTAGGATGGGGCTGTTGTGCCAAAACAATTTTGAACCCCCTGGCAAAAGCACAGAAATCACGAATAAAAGTCATCTTTAAAAAATCCTTCAGGTATCCGAGTGATGAATTATTCAACGAAATGCAAGTTCTTGATGTCAGACAATTGTATATCAGGAAAATTGTATTACACGCACATAAACAACGTCACCACTACCCATCTATCGACCACTATCACGACACCAGACACTCAAGAAGTAATCCAATAGTTTCAATGAAAACCATGACATCCCTTGCTCAAAGACAATTTTCATACTTAGGACCAAAATTATTTAACATCATACCCGATGCATGGAAAATGAAAAGTACAATCGTCCTACGTAAATTGATCAATGTTTGGCTTCTCCATTTAGGGAGGGTCGAAAGCGAACATTTGCTGATTAATAGATATGTAAAATTTGAAATAAAACCTTCATATTTAATTTATTATTACTCTACACTAAACTAAAAAATGCGTATAATACTTTAAAAAAAAAAATAACAACTCAATTGTTTTTTTTTAAATTTACTTTATGGATTCTTTTATATTCTTTCATGTATATGTTTAATAATATGAACTAACTTGTCAATTTGACTGTCCGAAAACGGGTTTTGTTCCTAGTTGGGCAGTCAAAGCTTCCTTAATTTTTTTTGTTAAATAACGTGTGTTTCAAATAAATACTATTATTATTAAAACCTATTAATATCATTTCCTATAATGAAAAGATTTTAGCAAAAAAATGTTTACCATTTCTTGTTTACTTATTTGCATTTCCAAAGAAAACCGACTACACGACTGGTTAATTAAATTCTTCTGCGTGAATTTTCTTGATTAAAAAATAACCCATAGCCGAATGGCACATCGGATATCCCGGTGACCCGTGAAACCAATCAAAAAAGTTATCATATGTCTTAGGTTTTCGTTGCTCGTCATGTAACAATTTACACAGACTACAAAATGGATTCACAACACTACCGAAGTGTAATCGATAGAATTTTTTCCACCAGAAGTATTTAGCATACTCTTTAGGATTATCCATCAAGAACTTCATTCTTTCTGCCACTTCGGGAGGAGTCATCTGCGAGGCGTCTATGTATGAATATGGTGGAGCGAAACTCCTCATATCGGCGCCGTTGAATACTATGGGAATCACGTCGTTTTTCAGTGCGTTGTAGAACTTCTCAGTTACATAGTCAATGCAGTTGGAATTTTCAAATGAAAGATAAAAGAAATAGTCCTTCCTTAAGAGTTGGTGACATTTAGCATCCTTACTGTGCGGGCATGTTAAGTTTCCGCACTTTCCGTAGATGTCGATATTGATGTGTTCTTGAATTTGATTAACTAGTTCCTTCCTCTTGTTTGTTGAAGAGCACCGTGAGACAAACCAGGCGGCAGGTTTTTTCTTTCTTTTCCATTTTTTTTTCATTACCGCCATAATGAGTCGGTCGAATGTTGGATTCTTCCACTGTGGTCGCCAAGCTGGTGCCATGACTTTCCCTTCCATATCTAAGATGTTGAAGTATGGGAAGTGCACGTCAGAGTCCAGGCGGTAAGTGATGGTGGTGTTGAATCTCCTATCGTGTTTCTGACTAGCAGGGAAGATGTGAGGACACTCCATCGAGTAATACACATAGAGCTGATGAGGAGAACGCGTAGCTGGATAATCTTCGTCAGTCGTTGGATAAAACTGTGCCCCGTGGAAAACTATAGCGTCGAAATCTTCCAAAGAAATCAAACTTCTGTTTTTTGTCACAAAGCACTCGGTGTACTCGCAATTGTGTTGGAAAAAGGGATCTCTCCCGAAACCAAAACCAAAGTCTTTATGGCGAAAACGAGAATTCCACAGCAAAATTCTCTTCAGTTTTTCTCCTCTACTCACTACTGTCTCGGTCTTCACAAAATCGTGATCAGTTGTAAAATCGGAACACATGTACCATAATAGCGACCAGAAAGAAATAAGAATTAGCAATTTAAAAAATCTTATTAAATTCATTGTATAAAATTACAATTGCTATGATGTTGACACCGATTCGTAAACTGTAGTTTATCCACACAAGCAGAAGTTAACATAACCACATTACCTTTAAACAGGTATATCTATCCGCCACACTTTACAACATTATATTTCATATTTCAAGTTTTATCGCGTCCACGCTTTATCGACCGAACAGAGCCGGACTAAATTACAAAACACATATCTGCATCCATCACGTATTGTACATTTGCTTAACTCACGATCCGTATAGTATAACGATAATCTATAATTGCACTAGTGGCAATACAATATAGGTTGTTAGTTGTATAATTCTAGTGTTTTGTGCTTTAACATTGGAATTATCACCTGAAATAATGTCATTTACTGTGTAGGTCAGTGGCATGTAATATGTGTTACATGAATATCAAAATGCTGTCAAAATGTTAGAAATCTGAAAATATTTATTATTCGGGCACCACGTGATAGTTCCATTTGCCTGGGCAAAATACTAAATACTTTTTTAAAAATATATTTTTAAAATGAATACCGCACAAGAGTCTCAACTGCTCCCAACCGTCTGGAGCCAGTGAGACTATGGCATCCCCAATTTTGGAAATGTTGTGAGGCTGAAGGTATTGGGGAAGGGAAGGAAAAGGGGGAGAGGAAGGTGGGGAAATACCTGGCTATTCAAATCTAGTCACCAAACACGGCTAAAAGCCATTTCAAGCAAAATTTCAATTCTGAATGATGGTCTTTCACCAGGGCGATACCGAGAGTATCTTCCACTCTGGAACGTGCGCAAATATACTCTATATTATTTTTAAATGAATTAAATGTGAAATAACACAAATTAATTAAATAAAAATTACTTGTGCACGCCGGGATTTGAACCCGCGACCTTCGGATTCGTAGTTGAGAGCCTTACCCCTCAACCATGGAGGCCATCGTACGAAACAGTTTTGAGGATAAAATTAGTTATTCTAATTTTTTTTTGTAATTTTTTTTTAAATTTATGAAATATACATATAATAATAGATTTAATAATACGAATATGTCTTAAAAGCAAAAGCATACTGTACCGGACTTATTTGTAAATGCTTACTTTAGTATTTTATGTAATTTAGTATTAAGATTTTTAATTTTAAATAAACCGTAAAGGTCACGTAGCGTCACACTAGGCGCGATGAAGCGAAATTTCCTAGCGTAGAGATAAAGAAGATGATAACGAGCACTTCTCGTCTTCGTTTCTACGCCACTGAGTGACGTTTTCTCGTGCCTAACCCGACGAGTCGCTTGTGACTTTAACGGGACATTTCCCCGACCCCCGCCAATTCTACCGCTTACCCGGCGACGGTCTCGGTCCTTGGCTCGAGCCCTGATTGGCTGAACCGTTCAGCGGCCTAGCGAACTGGCTCGATTAATTTTATAACTAGTAAATGTATATTGTCTTCGACGATTTCCGTGGATGTAGTAAACAGATCTTAATAATTGGAGTTGCAGGCCTGTTTACAAGTATCCGCGGAATCGAATAGAATTAAGTTCTATATCCTGTCAATTTTAATTAGGTTATAAACCGGTGGCAAATTCCAGTACCCAACTTTGCACGCTATTATGTTTTTGACAATAATTATTATGTTTTTAATAAAAATCTGGTTAAGAGCAGGAGAGGCTTAATCGAATCATGAAGTCGAGGTCCACAACCAAATTTTTGAATTTAGTCGATTCGAGATGGTCTGCGTCCTCCGCAGGTCATGAAATAACTTGGGGGACAAACGATTTGCTAGACTTGGCGTCGGTTACACGGTACCGCAACCAAGTACGAGAGAAAATCGCTAAATTCAAAAATCAGATCTCACGACTGGACCGACCCTTCCGCCTTCGCCTGCCTCTTCACTGGACCCTTCTGAACGACTTGGACTTCTTCTCTTCACCCCCTGGCCCTCTCCTACTTTTATGCAAGATCGAGGGTGCCTTTCTCAAGGCGCCCTCCCCCTCTCCTATCCCTCCTTTCTCCGAGGCGTGAAGTAGCCAGCCCCGCAACATCTTCGGTTCTACAGAACACATACATCTGTCCCGTACATATACATTTTTTAAACAAAACTATCAGACTTAGTAGCGAAATCGATTCTCGTATTTGAATTGTGGAGTAGCGCCATTATAGTAACGTAGGCATAGAAATAAGATTTTATTTATTTTTTCTTTTCTTACTACCATCACAGTAAGCGGAAGATGTTGCTTGTGTCTTAATGGAGGACTAGGAGCCGAGGAATTGAACTCACGACGCCTGGGTGAGATCCAAACGCGATGCCAACTCATCCACCGACCGGTCACTCAGCCACTGACCGTTCGATATATAGGGTGTTTTTTTTAGAGGTTTGGTTTTTAAACTGGCAACATTGTTTCTACAGACTGTCAATTTGACAGTTGGCATAAAGTTATCTATTAAATATATACATATAAATATATATATATTTATATATATATATATATATATATATATTTAATAGATAATATATATAGGTATCTTTTAAATAAAGCCAGTATCATAGACATTAACATTATTTTAATGTTTTTTTTTTCACTTTGAATTTGTATACCTCTAAAAAACACCTTTAGATACTGTTTGAATAAAAAATAAACGCATATAATATTATGTAAAAAGGAAAGTAAGAACATTAATACATATAGTAGAAATAAACTTTTTCGTAATACAGATAATAATATAATACCAACCCAGTGAGGCGTGGAATTGGCAGAGGAAGGGTGAAAGTGAACTGAATGCCATAGAAATGAGATCTCTGAGGCGAATGTGTGGTAAAACCATGATCGTGTGCAAAATATTGAGATTCGTGAAGAATGCAAGGCTGATGTAAACGTAATGAGTAAGATTAAGAAAGGGACGCTCAGATGGTTTGGGTATGTAGAGCGAATGAACGAAGAAAGGAGTGTAAGGACAATATACGACGCGTTGTTAACTTACGGATTTGGCGGGGAAACGCGGGAATGCGGGAGAAGGAGGGGAGGAAGGTTAGGTAGGAGAATTTGCGGGAGACAATGTGTGTGTGTGTGTGTGTTTACCCTGAGAGAGGTTTCTTCCAGGGAGCTCGGCTCGGGACCTACGACTAGCTCGCAATCGGCAGGCCTCGGAACTCTTCTTCAGGATCGTGAATCGACGGGCGGTCTTATAATTGGGGATTGTGACTCGAGACTTTATCAATTAAAACACTCAGATGCTTTCAAAACTCAGAAGTTTACTCGGAAAAGGACACAGACATAGTAAGATTACACAAGGGGAACAGGCTAACCTAAATGTTACAAATAATGTTACGGGTAATTTCTCTGATTCTCTCTGGAATGTTCTACGAACGGCATAGTTAAATGTGACTTGAAATAGAATTACAACACAATGAAATGGGAATAACCAAGATACAGCTCACGGTTGGGGATGATGTGGCTCGGCCATGGTGAAGTCGGACGCCGATCGTGTGTCCGGGTAGTAATCCATGGTCAGGCCCACGGTGAATGGTGCACCTCGGGGAGGTTGTTGTCAAGGCCAAGTCCACAGAGAGAATGCGGGAGTGTAGCGAGCGTGCGGGAACCGGAACTCGAGTAGGAGTGGTGTTTATTTTTGTCGCTAGGGGTGCTAACCTAACGAGTGGCTAGTATTTATGGGATATTTGCGTTATGTAACAGCGTATGTGAATGGAAGAAGAAGCCGGGGACGCCCGAGGAAGACATGGCACCATCAAGTGAATCAAATACTTGAGGCGTGCCATGATAGAAGTCGGAATAATAGAAGAGAATGTCTGAGACGATGTATGAATGTGAATGAAGGAAGAAGTGTATGCCTAGATCGAGTTGTTTGGCGGTCCGTCTTTTCTGCCTGAGCGGCGTGATGGTTAGTTAGTTAGTTAGTTAATAAATGGGCAATATTTACCTAGAATTGTTATTTAATAGAGCTCATAACATTTGTAAAATTGTAAGTACGTGGCAGTAGAATGCAATAATAATCGCATGAAAAATAACACAATACATTTTAATTTTAGTTGTCATTTGAAAAGCCTATCTAATATTTCTAGACGATTTCGATAGAGATTAGAAATCAACCTCTGCACTCTTTCTACAGGTAAGAGGTTACTTTTCCTTAAGTCCTTCCCCAACCTTTTACACCATATTTATTAGTAATTAATTTTTACTTAACCGATGGGCTTTTACATTCTTTAATATTTAAATGATTTTGTGTACAGAAAGACAAGAAAAAAAAGGTTTTAAGTTAATCAAAAAAAGTGACACAAAATGATAAACATAGAACACAATAATGCAAGAATAGACAAATAACATCGAAATTTTTGTTTGGTTTTATTTACTATGTACTTTTGCTATTTTTGAATTATTAAATTCGCTAAAAGTACATAGTAAATAAAACTTCCAAACAAAAATGTCTAGAAATTGCTATATAGTGAATGCCGAAAAAATACAAGAAATAATATGGATGTTTATCATTATTTGTCTATACTTGACGTTTGGTAATTTTATAGATATCTTTGAGTCCTAAAACTTATTTTATGAATACTTTCCAGTCCTAAAAATTATAAGTATCTCAATAAATACCAACTCTTCTTGTGCCACCAATCTTCTAATAAATGTAACATCAATAGAAAAGGAGCAACAAATAACCATGTAAAACTATCATCTCTATAAATAAATTTTCTAATAAAACTGTGTTCATCTGAAGCGACCTGCCAGGTAAGTATGTTTTTCTGTATCTGTTTGTGCATAATTAGTTAAGAAATATTTGTACAGCGTCCTTGAGGTGATTTTTCACAAAAACGGCGCTTTGCAAATCATCCAATTATTATTATTTTTTTTTTTTTTGTATTCTATATATTCCCGTTCTTTCGAAATATGTAGATATGTGTATATTAATAAAGTGGTGAATACAAAGCAATCTTTTAATTATTTTTTTATTATGTTTTCGAAAAAAAAGAAGAAAAAATCGTCATTTCGCCCGCTACGACTGTATATAACTTCTTAAATGCCGTTTGTTTCTTAGAATTAGATAAATAGATATTTCCAATGAACATCACTACGGATTGCAAGACACTTTTAGAATAGCCTTTAGAAGAGAACATTCCTGTACACCTTCCCCAACCCCTTTCACTTTCTTCGGCCTCACAACAATCCTATAATTGGTGATACGACGGTTCCACCAACTCCGGACCCGAACCCAGACCGTTGGAAATATGTTAAAAAAATAACATCAATTTTTTTCGGGTTACGAACTTAAAAAAAGCTGATGTTGTAACTTGTGCTATGATGGAGGAGTTAGCTTGCAGATGATTGAATCCGATGCTTATGACAACGCATAAAAGTAAATACATTTTTCAAATGACACTACTTCAGTCAGATATGCGGTATAATTAATTTCGATCGAGAATTTCGCCTCGACATCCCTCCATAAATTGGCCGATGCCAACCCCATCGTGATTTAGGACCGAAAAACTCCATAACTCTCTTTTCTGGTCCGAAAACCGGCCCCAGATGACCCCGATACTGGAGCGTCCTATATTACCGACCTATAGGTGACAACTACAATATTCTCCACTTTTTTTCTCGCTAAATGGACTTTTATGGATTGCCCACGTTAGTTCATAATGTTCGAAAAATATTCTTCGCAAATTGAGACGATGTAAAAGTCTCACACCTCAGATCCTCGTACTTATAAACTTATATTATGTTTTTTCTTTGTCTTCTTTTAAGGGCATTCGAAACATTATTGTGACGCTACGTGCTCACAGATTTAAATATTTCAGAAAAAAAACCCTTCGGCACATAATGCTATTATATATTGAGATGATTTTTTGGTTGTCGGGTGTACACACGGAATATGAGATGGAATAAATTGTTATTATGGATTTGAAGCTGAACTCCCCCAAGAAACTTATTTAAACAATATTTATTTTAACACCAAGATAAAAGGTTTTAGATGAGCTTAGCAAAAATCCTTATATAGGTCGTAAGCATAGACAATATAGAAAACACCAATAATACACTTTATGTCTACTATTTTCATAAAGACAAGTGTTTATTTTTTCTTTGCAAATTCAAAAACATTATCGCTATATATATTATCTTCCATGGAATGTGGTGGGAGATTGTATTCGAAAAACCTGAAGAAGGGAATGAATCGGGTGAAACAATAGCTTGATTTAAATTCACTGACATTAATTGAAGCAAAAACTAAATACGTTAAATTTAAAATCCACAGCACGCAGACAGATAACCTCAACACAAACCTAACCATAAAAAATCATTAAAAACATGTTTAAACGTGAACCAAGAAATTGCTTGCAACTACCCAAAATTGAATGAAGTACAAACACTAAAATACCTAGGAATTAATTATTGATCAAAACTTAAACTGGAACTCCCAAGTTGAAAACGGAAGAAACAAATTAAAAAAAAAAAACTGACCTTTATTTTCAAAACAATAAGATAAAGAACACTATGTAAAATTAATTACGCCTTAGGCCAATCTCATCTACAATAAGGTCTTATCGGATGGGGAAGTTCATGCGATTCCACAATAAAACCAGCTCAAAAGCCAATTTTGAAAATTATTCTTAGAGTCCCCATCAGAACTCCTATCGACTATGTTTTTAATGCCCCGAATTTAATGTCTCTGAAACAATTATATTTGAAAAATATTTTAATTTACGCATTAAAAAACCAGGACAACTTTCCACATAAGATTAAAATTACAACATACATTTCACCAACCTACAACTAAAACAACTTTTGGACAAAAAAATATGCAACATTTTTCTAAAAAAGTAAAAAAGTAGGATGTTTACATCCTCCCTCTAGCAACAAAAACCATTACAAAATTAACCAACTTCCAAAGAAGAATTAAGATATGGCTTATGGACACGGGAAGGAAGAATATAGATATGATGTTGCAACCGAACAGAGATTAACGCTCACGGTATGCTTTCTTCTAGTTTTTAGAATTTTTATTCATTTATTGCTTTATTATTTTCCTCTAGTTATTAACATAATTACAAAAACTTACTTAAATAATTAACAAACTTACAAAAAAAAAACTTGACCGAATTTATAATCCATATATAAAAATATGTACAATGTGATCTTAAAACGGGGTACCCCAGTAAGGTTAATTTTTTGCTACTTTTGTAAAACACTATGAAAAATAAATATGAAACGTCAGCTGCCGCAACTGTTTATTTTTCGCAGGTTTTATTTACGTGTAGATTTTTGTTCCAGTCCTCCACACAAACCCGCGCGGTTCCATATGCGAGGAACCCAACTGTAAATAGTATTTATTTTACTGAAATCTGTACATTTATTCATGAAATTAATAACCGTTGAAAACAAATTATGTTCTAACATTGAATCTTTAAGACCCTGTTTGGACTTTAAGGGATTGAAAGTCATCTTTTATCAATTAATATCCTCGATTTTCTTCATCGCTAGATGAATCATTGAAGTATATATATATATATATATATATACTTTAAACTTTTACATCTCAAATGTAATTCATTATTTACCTACAGTAAATTAAAAAATGCATATCATACTTTAAACTTTTATACTTAAACTTTTACATCTCATATGTAATTCATTAATACTCTACACTAAATAAAAAAATGCATATCATACTTTAAACTTTTATACTTTATACTTTATACTTTAAACTTTTATACTTTATACTTTACACTTTTATATCTCGTATGTAATTCATTATTACTCTACAATAAATTTAAAAAAAAGCAATACACTTTAAAAACAAAAACAAAACAAAAAATATTATTATTATTTTTTTAATTTACCACATGGATTCTTTTATATTATTTCATGTATATGTATATTGATATGAACTAAACTTATCAATTTGACTGTCCTAAAACGGGATTTGTTCCTAGTTGGACAGTCAAAGCCTTCTTAAATATTTTTGTAAAATAACATGTGTTTCAAATAATAATAATAATAATAATGTATACTGATATAACGTATCCAATTATTTACGTAGGTGTCAAATATTAGATGAGATTCGTTACTAGGTAGTAGGTACTACTGTCGGAACTGGTTACAAGCACTGTCTGCGGGATTGTTTGCACAACCATGTTGTCATGTCAACCCAATGTTTATTTTTACACGAGCACACCAATCAACATGATTCCACCTGCGAAGAACCTAATTGTAAATAGTATTTGTTTTGCTGGAATCAGTGCATTATTCATGAAATCGTGACGAACTAACCGTTGAAAAAAAACTATGTTCTCACATTGAACATTCTTCTTTAGACTGGTTTAGATTGAAAATCATCCTCGATTAGTACAGTCTATAACAAACTGTATACATTAAAAAATTACACGATAACAGCACTGAACGCAATTATTTATCTAATAGCGTTATCTTGGCTTTATATCCAGATAAACTATTTTAAGGTGAAAGGCATAAAAATCGCCCCACAGCCGTCGATAGGAACAAATTAAATCCACAATAATAATAAAACTGAAACAAAATATTACTGTACTTATTACACTATGAACAATATCATTAATTATTTTAACCCTTTAGGTGCCACATGTATTTTTTTAAAAATGCTGGAGAAATGTCAATAATCCATGAATATATATTTTTTTATTTTGATTACTTTTATTTTTAGACACAAGTTTTCAATAATGTGACGTAATTTTAGAACCGTGGGTAACGCGTGACGAATTTTATGGCTCGAGCTATATATCGTTCTGTAGCACTCAATTACAATAATGTATCGGAACGATATATCGTTAGGTGGCACCTAAAGGGTGAAGGTTTGATTTGCAAAACTCCATTCTTTTAAAATAAATATTATTATTTTCATTAAAAAACCTCTTTTCATTAGTTTTTTATTTAATGAAAAAGTTTTGTTGTGCACTTATTTTTACGTGTGACAGCTGTTTTGCCTTCCGGAGGCATTGTAAAACTGTTGTGAAGTCGTTTACAAAACTTATTTATATCATTTCTAGATACCTATAATGACAAGATTTAAGCAAAAAAAACTTGTTAAGCCGACCGGCACATTGGAAATCCCTTCGTCCCCTAAAACCTATCTGGAAAGTTATCATGTGTTTTAGGTTTCGTTGTTCGTCATGTAACAATTTACACAGACTACAAAACGGATTCACAACACTCCCGAACTGTAACCGATAGATTTTTTTCCATCAGAATTACTTAGAATACTCTTTTGGATTCTTTATCAAGAACTTCATTCTCTCTGCCACCTCGAGAGGGGTCATCTGCGAAACATCTACATATGAATATGGTGGTGCGGCGCTCCTCTTATCGGCGCCGTTGACCACTACGGGAATAACATTGTTGCTTAGTGTGTTGAAGAACTTTTTAGTTACACAGTCAGCGCAGTTGGAATTGTCAAGTGAAAGATAAAATCTGTTTTTTATCGAATAAATAATTCTCCCAAAACTCTGAAAATAAACAGTTATAAATAAGCAAGAATCACAAGGAGAAAAAACTACGCTTTCAACCGAAAAAATATCGTTTTCATATTCGTAAAAAGCATTAACTTTGTGGCTCGCCATAATTTACAATAAAAACACACATATATTTGTTGCAGACCACTTTTATTTTATTAACACTTGTTAAAATTCTTCACCGTAACAATAAAAGCAAAAAAATGGATAACTTAGAAGCACTCGAAATTAGAAAATCCCTGAATAATAATGCTAGTATTTTGAACAACCAAATTAACTTATCTTTTTGTCCCATTCTTAATATTTTCCCAATAAACCGCTCTGTTCTTCCCGGAAATCCCGCAATTACCCCTACTCATTTGCCTACCCCCCACTCCAACACCTAAAATTTATATTTCTTGTCAATATTCTATATCATAAGTTAGTTATAATATTCTCCTGACGAAGGAAGGGTGCTTCCGAAACCGGTAGTGTTAATAAAATAAAAGTGGTCTACAACAAATTTATATGTTTTTTATTGTGAAATATCGTTTATTTATGGTATACACATTTGCGTTAAATTTAATTTAATATTTAGAGGTACGATTTCCTCATGTCATGTGGGTCAATGGCAAGTTTTTTTTTATGGTGATTTGATAAAATAAAAACGCCCTAGTATATATGTATCGGTTCCCCCTACCTATAGGTTCTGTAGTATTTTTGTAAGAGGAGAACTCCATTTTACATTTGATCGTGTTTCCACTTTCCTCCTGCGATAGTTTCTCCAAGACACAGCGCTACTTTGCACTCGAGTGTTATATAGAAATATAGATGGATGAAAACGGAAATTATTCAAAATTAAAACGCAGTCGAGTCAAGATGGCAAGGATAACTAGTAACCAGTCAACTAGTTAAGAGGAACGGCTGCGCGGCCTGTTTCATACAAAACTTATTTATATTTTTGTTTACGTAATCATATTTACAAAACAAATACGATAATTTAAAAAAATATAAAATAAACCCGCAAATAACTAAGTTGCCTCTAAAATTATGAAAATTGATTTTTTCGATGGCATATACTTCATAATATAAAAAATAAATAAATAAAATACTTCCCGTCCATACTAGATATTTACTAAATCTTTAATTAAAAAAATATATCATTCAGTTTGGATGGGTATTGTGGCCTCAATTCTAAAATTAAGATATGTCTGAAACAGGCAGCACAGCCGTTCCTCTTAAATGGATAGGCATGTCCGCGCCGATGTTACATGTACTCGTAAGTGTAGGAAATGCTGGTAATCAAATGGTCGCTCCCCTTCACCCCTTTTCCGTAGTGTGTTATCATATTATATTCCGTAGTATGCTATAATATTATCAGATGCACTTACAAACGCGCCTATCACCACTCAACTAGCGTCATTTACGATGGTTGTCAGTTTTCACCAAGAAAGTCGATGTTTCATTTGTTCCAGATTATTTCTTAGACGATTTGTTTGCTGATTTCCATAATACATTACACAGCTGACTTTTTCAATTATACGCCTGATTTACTTTTAAATTTTTACTTTTGCATTTTGATCGCCGCATTGCTCAGTATTCCGAAATAGCTATCTTGTCCAAGCGACTTTTCTTCAAATGACCGTCATTAAGTTGGATTTTCGAAATAACTACTAATAGTATCCCTTATTGAATGTTTCTTAGAAGTTTGATAATCACTCGCTCCCCTAATTATGATGGCACCAGTATATTTGGTTTTATTATGTAGTTTTTGTTGAAATTTCAGTGTTTACACATTTTAATTAATTTGTCCATTATTTCGGTTGAGTTTAAATCTGCATTGATAATGGATAAATTTGATGGATGGAAGTTGATAGGTTTATATTGTTAGTAGAAAATGTGTAAGGATTATCTACGAGGGTTGTCCGTAAAATAAGTTTCCCTGTTTTTATTTAAATAGGGAAATTATTATAATTTTTTTTTTAATTCTGGATCGTAGCTTGTTCTTCCCCCTCCACTTCCCTATCCGGCCGAACTCGCTGCGATGCTCAGTATCGGTTTGGTAGCCGTAAAGAATGGAGCTCCCGATCGCATCGCCCGCGAAGTGTGATGTACGCTCCGTGATTCGTTTTTTGTGTGCCAAAGGTTATTCGGCGCCGGAAATTCATTATCAACTAACAGAAGTGTATGGAAAAAGGTTCATAAGTGTTCAAATGGAGCGCAAGTGGTGCAAAGAATTCAAAGAAGGGCGCCAGCATTGCCGCTTCCACTTTCGCAATCGTTTCGTCACTGACCGATGGCCGTCCGGACCGCTGTTCATCATGGACGTCTGTGCGCGGAGCGTACTTCACACCTCGCGGGCAATACGATCGGAAGCTCCATTCTTTACGGCTGCCAAACTGACACTAAACGTCGTAGCGAGTTCGGCCGGATAGGGATCTGGAGGGGGAAGACCAAGCTACGATCCAGAATTGAAATTTTTATTTTTATTTTAATTTCCCTATTTAAAAAAAAAGGGAAACTTATTTTACGGACAACCCTCGTAGAACGGTTATAGTGCTTCATATTCTACATTTCACTTTCAACAGCAATTGATAAATCTCGACCGTATTTTTTTATACCATTATTAAAATAATGTTTCAGTATTTCAAAAGACACGCTGTCATGTTGTCTATCTCAAACTGTATTTTACCGAATCTCTTTTAGAAATTCCTTTTACGTAACAATAATTTCTAGAACAATGAATAATGATTATGTAGTCAACTTGTCTCAAGAAAATAATTGTACTAACATCTTCCAACAATTCCTTTAAACCTTTGAAAGCACGAGCTTTCCAGTCAGACTTGATTATGTGAGGGAATTCAATAGCCCTTGTCTTCGTTGTTTCGGTCCGGTCTGGTTAACCGAAAAGCCTTCACCTAAGTATTTCTTTGATAACATGGCTTCGAGTTTGTCGGAACAGCACGGCAAACTTGATGCCTTGTTAATAAACCTTGTCAGGTCAAATTGTCTAATAGGGAGACTGGAGTTTTACCGTAAAGACTTTATTATTACTTAATAATATTTACAATAAATTCATTTAACGCACTTTTGTGATAGGTCACCTCGAGTGCGCAAGTACCCTAGTGTTACAGTGAAGTTTTTTTAAACAATATTCGAGAACCTACTTACTTTTAACATATATATAACAAAAAAAAATATTTTTATAAACAATAATTATTAGCCTGAAACACTCATCCAAATTGAAAAAACATTCCGAGCAAAGATAAATGTCGCCGGCAGGACTCGAACCCACACCCTTCTAATATCCGGTCAGATGCTCTACCATTGAGCTACGTCGGCTTATCGCAAACCTGCCAAGTTAATCAATATATACTAGTGTTTCATTCAATAATTACGTTTTTTTTAATTATATTTCACCTGTAAACAACCAACTTTATTGGTATGAGGAAGGCTTGTAACGGCTAAATCCCTTACTAGGTGGCGTCGAGACAAATTATGTCTCCATTTTATTAGTGAAAAATGTTTTGACTTGTCAAATATTTATTAATTGATATACCCTTTGCGCTATGCACAAAAATCTTGTCTAAAAAAAAAACTTTAGTTTATCAATTAACTTTTTTTTTTTATAAAATATCGTCAAGTAAATTTTAATTGAATACTAATGCAAAAAAGTGACAATTAATGGCGTAGAATTTTACATAAAAATGATTTCTCAATTTAATGCTCAAAAAATCTTCCTTCCACCATAATGACCATAAATTGACTAACTACGGTGTTTATAAACTTAATTGTAATGACTGTCCATCTTTTTATATTGGTAAAACTTTCTTATACTTAAGTGAAAACCTGTTATTAGTTCATTTTTTAAATATATTTACCATACATAATAATTATTGCAAACTGATGGTTTTCCAAATAAAAAAAAAAAAGAAAAATAAAACCACTCGTAAATTTGACAATAGGATTTTTTTATGAATTCGCTAACCACATAATTTCAAAGAACGATAGTTTTGATAAAGATACTGATATAAATATTTTTCATATTAACTATAATGGAAAACGATTAGACAACTTAGAAGCATTAGAAATTTTGAAAAAAATTCTAAGATAATAATGAAGACATAATTAATTCTCTTAGGTCCTATTTTAAATGTGTCCTCTTTCTCGACACCATCTCTCTCTTTCTCTTCCACGCAGCCTTTACTTACCCCCCCCCCCGCAGTCACCTTTCCACCCGCACTACAACATTTAATGTATTTACCATGATTTAATAATAATGTTAAGTTCATATATATTTATACCTGAAGAAGGAACGGTGATTCCGAAACCGGTAGGAAAAATACTATAATAATTAAAGTGATGTTATACTAAGTGCATTTATTTTATTTTTAAATATTAATAGTTATTGTTATTATTATTTTAATAACTTTAGCATTATAAAATTTCATGTAGAATTAATTCAATTTCTGTAATTACATATTGAACGAATACACGTTCCTGGTTATTATTTTCAAAGGAAACTTCATTATTGGGTTTAAAAAATAAAACAATAACTTTGTTTACGAGTACATCACTTCTATTTATACTTTAGCCAACCGAGTTTCACTACTACCGTAGCTTCGTCAGGGCAGTATAATACTAAACTATGAACTAAGATACACATTTGTTATGGATTGATAAAAGCGGGCGAGTGAAGGGTCGAGGGTGGGAGATCAGCAGGTACCTGGCAGGGAAGGACGTGTACTTTGTTTATTGGGAATAATTTAAGAATTGTACTTTTATTTAGATTTATTTGGTTATTTATGAATCTACTATTAGTGTTTTTGGCTTTCCTTATTTCTAACGCTTCTAAATTATCTAGTCGAATGCCTATTCCATTTTTACGCAATAAACTAGTGCTTGTATTTTTATTGAATTTGTGGTCTGTTTCTAATAAGTGGTTGGCAAATTCCGAAAATCCATTATAAAATAAATTAAAAATAAATAAATTCATTATTGGGATTCATTTTTACCTGATGGTATCTATAATAACACTATCGAATCATATTTTTCGAGGATTTCACTAAATCACTTTCCTTTAATTTAAATAGGTACTGTTAAACGAAAACATTTTTTTTCTTTTTTTCCTTATAAAACAAAATAACAATAATAAATCGAAATTAACCAATATACATTTATAATTTAATCACAACCAAGTGACCACCTCAGCGCATGTTCTCCTAGAGAGGTGTTCCTAGAGAGAAATAAGTGGATATTACTTCTACCTTCCTCACTGGCTCAGTCCGCAAGAGACCTCTAAAATTCTTCCCAGGATACTGTGGACGAGCGTGGTAAACGTTGTGTTTCAGACATTGGGGAGATGAAATAAAAACCCCTTTTGTAAATAAGACCTTATTAATACATAAGCTAAATTTTGTAAAGCGTTAAGAGGGAAAAGGCGGATAAAGTTAGTTATCTTGGTTCGCATTTATCGTTGATCCATGAGTCGGCATCCAACTTCCGTGATGACTCCCATCAGCGTGTACAGCTGCTCCGAGGCACTCCAAATGATTCCCAATATTCCTGATATAATTTGTCTATCCTCCGGCTGAGGATCGCAGAGGACCTCGCCCTAGGGGAAACTGCAATACTTGAGGCTGGGGACTTACGTCAAATTGTTTGCAGGACAGCTACTCGAAGGATGGACGTACATCAAGCCTTCCGGCATCTTTTTTATTCACTCCGATTTGTCAAACCGCGTACCAAAAACACCCTGCCGCTTCAGCGGAAGTATTCAAAATATCACTCGACCACACGGCTCCCGTAAATTCACGTCTCCTCCATCTTGCTGACATTTTTTTATCTTTCCATTTCCTTCTGTCAACGATTACCGGTCGAGTTCTTAGATCTGGTACCTCATACTCCACATTACAAAACACGATGCAAATCACCTTTCTTATAATACTATCACGTAATTAAGTAAAATGATTACGGTATAATGTATAGATAAAACATAAAATGAATTTGATAGAAAAATAAGATACTAACAAAAGAGCATACTTTAAGAGGAACGGCTGCGCGACCTGTTTAATACAAAACTTAATATTGGATTGGAAGCCAAAATACTCACCTAAACCTAATGATATTTATTTTTATAAAAAGGTATAGCAAATGTCTAGTACTTACGGATTAGAAATATTTATAAAAAATTTTTTAACTTCATAAAAGCCATTAAAGAAATCGAATTTTCGTGATTTCAGAGGCAACTTTAGCAATTATGGGGGCTAATTGTGATTTAAAAGAAAGTTTTAATTTGTCTATAATGAAAATAACTTGAATGAAATATAAAATAAATAAAAAGTGTTAAAATGAACATTACGATGGATTTAAATTTAGATTAAAAACGGCCAATTTACTTTGGAACACAAATTTGCGGTACATAATTTAACATATCGACCCGAAAAGTTTGTTTTTAAAGATGTTTTGTTTCCTTTTTTCTTTTTGTTTATTATTTTTTTTTATATTATCCCATTTACATAGTTTTACATTCAGCAGTTATATGAAGTTGGGCTACTGTAGTATTGATGTGTTATTGTTTAGAAATGTTAATGGAGAGTTTTTCTCTGAGTTTGGCTATTTAGACAGTTTCGCTTTGTACACTGTCGTCCATCTTGCATTGGCGGGGGAGCGGCGGGAGAGGACGAGGGTCGGGGGGACTGATCCATAGGGCCTCAAATCTTCTTTGTCTTGTTGGTGACGCCCGTGGGCGGCGTGACGGGACGGTTGGTGTTGGTCTGCACGTACGCCAGGTGGCGCTTGTCGGCCGGCTTCAGGATCTGGAAGGAGCACATCAGAGTGTCGTCCACTGACATCATTACCCCTGCATTATCAAATTCCCTGCAGTAGTTGGGCGCCGAGAAGAGGGTGACCAGATGCTTCTTGGCAAAGAACTCATCCTCTACCCGTCCTCTGCCACCTGATGCGCCCGGTAGATCAGGTCAAAGTCGTGCTTGTTGAGGAACTTGGCCACAATCTCAATGCCGAAGGTGAAGCACACTTCGCAGTTGTTCTCGCCCCAAACATGAAAATAATAAAAAAAAAATAATAAAAAAAAAATAATAACAAAATATATAATAATAAAACATAAATAAAAAAGTATTGTATAATCATAAAATACATAATAATAAAGGAAAATAATAAAATACGCAACAATAAAATATATTATAATTAAACATATTATAATAAAATTCACAATAATAAAATATAAAATAAAATAATTTTACGTCTATTGAAGAAATGAAATAAAACTTTGGATTATTTAAACAGATAGTCTAATTATTGCTAACTACTGTCAAACACATTCTTGTTGCCTATTGAATCTGGAGTTCATCTTTGATTCTAGGCATATATAACCCAAATTTTATTTTTATATTTACCTCTACCTGGATTTTAAAATTTTCAAAACATAACATACTTATACAACCTACCCCCATACACCTAAATAATATCTAAAAATTTAACTTCCGTATCGTTGTTCTTATATTCATTTTATTTCGTTATATAATTTATGTACCTCCTCCATCTGTCTCAACGCACTAATTTTCCCAGTGATATAGACATCGAACAATCCTTTATAATTATGTAAAAAAAACTCTGTTTTCCACTAAAATAATTTTTTTTATTATGTTTTGGTATAAAACATGTTTTATCTTGCATTTTCAACTATTCAATAATGCTAATATCCGAGATTTTTCTAGTTAGTTATAAAAGCACTTCGCTTCAAGTGAAGAGTTCTTTGGAAGATTCATAGCAATCAGCGGAGTATTTACCTTACAAACTTTCTCGTTTTCCGACAATTTGCTTTTCAGGGTCTAACTTTTCTTGATGTGATTGACTCGGGTTTCCAACTCGACCGGCATTGTCGTATTAAAAAAATATGTTTTTAAAATACCCCATTATTATAAAGTTAATAGTAATTTGTAAATGTTACTTTGATAGCCAAAATAAGAACTGAAGGCGTCCATGTTCTTTGTTATTCCTCTGCTTTTTTTTTCGGAATTCTTTAAAGTGTCACGTTTGTAAAAAAAGATTTAAGTGAAGAAAATTCTAGAATTACTGAAATGATAGACCGATAAAAGTGTGTATTGGGCGTGTCGGTGTGTCCCAAGAAAGCTTACATTTTTCAGTATTTTTGGTAACTGACTAATTAACCATCACGCCGTTTCTCCGCAGGGGTAGGCAGAGAGGACGAACCGCCAAACAACTCGATTTTGGCATACACTTCTTGCTTCATTCACATTCATACATCGTCTCATACATTCTCTTCTATTATTCCGACTTCTGACATGGCCCGACTCAAGTATATGATTCTCTTGATCGTGCCAGGTCTTCCTCGGGCGTCCTCTGCTTCTTCTTCCATTCACATTCGCATCATATATTTTCCTTACACTCCATTCTTCGTTCATTAGCTCTACATACCCAAACCATCTAAGCGTCCCTTTCTTAATCTTGATCACGACACTTACATCAGCCTTGCATTGTTTACGAGTCTCAATATTTTTTACACGATCATACATAGTTTTACCACACATTCGCCTCAGAGATCTCATTTCTACGGTATTCAGTTTACTTTCATCCTTCCTCTGCCGATTCCATGACTCACTGCCATAAACCAGGGTTGGTATCAGCACTCCATTGTGGACTGCTAGCTTCGCTTCTTTGGACAAGTTTTCAGTTTGGTAAAAACAGGAAATGAATTTGAATTAGTTTTGCCTGGCGATATCAGTTTTCTTTCAAATCGGTATAGATCACCTTTTTTGGGATTACCTGGAGCGCTATTCTGGTTCTTTTTAAGGAAGATACCTTATCTTTTTCCTTAGGTTTAAAGACTTCTTGATTAACTGCGGAATTCCGGAGACACGTAGTAAAAAAATCTTAAACAGATTATTAAAGGATTATTTGAAAACATAAATTAATGAAATATCTTCAGGTGACATAAGGTGTTGCGCCCTTGAGGTGATTTTCTCACGAAAACGGCGCTATAGAAGTAATCCAATTATTATTATTATTATTATTGAACCAAAACTTTTTTAAACAAATGCAATATATTATTAAGCCTTTCCATAATTTTTTATGTTATTTTTAAATACTATAATGCATTTCAATACATTTTTTTTATTGTTGTTAAATATCATAAATTTGTGTTTTAATGCAGGATTAAGTTTTGTAAAAAAATAGCTACCTCATTAGATAGTAATGATCCTTTTGTCACTAATTCTAAAAGTGACATTTTCCATCGTGGTTAATTTATGCCGACCGTCGAGGTGGCTTATTCCACTTATTTTATGAACTCGGTTCCAATTTCGAGTTCAGTCCCAGGAACTCGATTCCTCTGACTCGGTCCTTTGTTCCTTTCGGTCCGCCCGGGATCGCCGTACCAGAAGCAAAAATCGTTCATAAAGGAATAACAACACTATTAAATAGTTTCTGACTCCAATCCAAAATCTTAGTCATTCCCTTATTGTGAGTTCGGAACGAGTGAGTTCGGATTTGTAAACTTGGAGTGAGTCCACCGCCTTCGGAATCGAATGTAATTGTCTATCATTGGAAAATGTTACCCACATAACGAATCTAGGCATAAAAATTCATCACAGTTTAAAGTTGGCTGACCACATTAATTATTTTAATAAGAAAATTAAAAAATTAGCTTACTTTTTTAAAACCATCAGGAATATCCTCAATACAAAAGATTTGATTAAGATCTACATGTCTCTCCGTCAATCACTATTCGAATATGGTATTATTGGATGGGGCAATACTAATGATAATAATAATAATAGTTGGATGATTTGTATAGCGCCGTTTTTGTGAAAAATAACCTCAAGGGCGCTGTGATATTGTTTTAAATTTACTCATTAGAACACAAAAAGTTGATGAAATCTTTAAAAAACTTAACATTATGTCAATAAAGCAATTATACTCTAAAGCAATACTACTTTACATATAAAATACAAAAAATAAGAAATAACAACAATATAGAATATTAATATACACACATATTAGAAACACTAGATCTCAGAGTCAAAAACTCATACAACAAGGAACCACAAACACAACATTTGGACAAAAAAACTTCTTATACTATGGTACTAAACTATAGAAAAAAATTCCACTATCCTTTGATTGGAGTTGAATTTGGCCCGCGCATATAAATAAATCATTACCGTATTATTAATTTTTACTATATAATTTATGTACCCTACATCTGTCTCGAGACAGGAATTTCCCAGTGAGACAGACATTGATCAAAATTATGGTTTAATAAGTTAAAAAAAATAACAATAAAAAATAATAATAATAATAAAAATCCTGATTAGAGTGCTTCCCTACAACCTCTTCAGTGTTAAAAAAACGTATTGGCAAATTTCTTCAATAGATTTATAGTTATTTTGTGGCGTCATTATTAATAAATTCATAAGACTTACATTGTTTACATAACTGTTTTCAATATATAAATATCAACATGTTTCGAAAGCGAATTTTTCCTCATCAGGATAAACGGTATACTAAAATAATAATAATGACAAACACAGAAAATAATAATGTAAGAATAGACAAATTACAACCATAAACAAAAATTATCAATAATGAAAGTAGATAAGTAAATAATTAAAAATGTTAATATGTATGTATTAAAAACAGTAGTGTAAAGAAAGTAATTTTTATTAATTATTATTGGTAAATCTCTAAAAGTGGAATTTTTTTCGCACGCAGGTGGCGGCGGCTCTGATTCCGCATACATTCCAAGAGGCTCTACTCTTCTACTTCGAAGTTAGCTATAGAATTATAGACTATAGTAGATTGGGGGGCGTGGGGCGGAAGGCATTGGCACCCTCGACGTTTCTGTAAGGCGTAAAGTGCCCCCATCACTTCCGGGAAGACTCGACGCTACTGTTACATCACCTGGCGAACGACAGTGTAAATAACTGTCTGTTTTTCAGCAAATAAAGGTTCCCGGCTTCGCCTGTGAGGTGTAAAAATAAATGATAGTGAACAATATTTTCCAATGAATTTTGCTTGCTTGTGAAACGTGTCTTCGCATCTACAAAACTATACGGATAGTTCATAGAAAACACGATGGCGGTTGAGTGCTTAAGATCCTTTTCTACAAATCGAAAGTGGACGAGTAACATTTATTCGTTTAACAATTCATTCATTTAAAATAAATATTTGCGGCACGTTCCAGAATGGTAGATACTTTCAGTATCGCCCTGGTGAAAGACCATCATTCAGAATCAAAACGTTGCTTGAAATGGATTTAGCCGTATTTGGTGACCACCTCTGAATAGTCAAGTACTTTCCCGCCTTCCTCTTTCGATCTCCTTCCCCTCCTCATTACCTTCAGCCTCAAAACACACCCCAATCGGGGACGCCATGCTAGTAGATATGAATAAAATGGAACGTTGTTTTTTCTATTAAAAAATAATAACTCAATCTGAGTTTAAGGGTAGAGTAGTAGACTAGACGGCACTTTGAAATGCTGCATAAAAACATGTTCCGATCTTCGGTCGGGAGGCGTGCCTGTTGTACGAATATCGACAACAATTTGGGATGCGGATAAGGGTACCGCCGGCCTAGAAACCACTCACTGGATAACCAACACCTCTGCCATAGTTCACCCCAAGTGGTTCACTACGTTTAGTTACTAAGCAGGGGTGTCCGGGTTCATGGTGTCTCCGGGTTCGATTCCGGTTCTTTTTAAGGATAAGACATTGTGCTTAGACATTTTGCTTAATTGCGATTCTGATTCCAAGTTAATGACAACACATTTCTAAAGGAGTTTATGGTTCAATTAACACGGTATTATTTAAAACGAGTGCATCATACATACTTAACACGTCTAATTTATTGTAGTTTTTAGAATTTAAATCACTTTTGCTATAGGCACTTTACAAACATAACAATTTTATTAAATTGGTTAATTTAAGGGCATTATTATGCGACAAATAACTCGCTACCAATGTTTAAAGTCAAACTTACGATAATATTGATTTACACTTTTGTTAGGACTACACAAATATCAATATTTTTAAACAATGTCATTCGCTGAATGACAACTGTTATCCGGGAGAACCGGAACTGCAGTTAAGCAAAAGGTCTTTAAGCCTAAGGATAAGGACAATGTCTTATCTTTAAAAAGAACCGGAATCGGGCCCCAGGTCTTAGCGGCGGATGCGTCTATCTACCAGCTGCGTGGTGGGCTGGATCTAGGGAGGCCGGCTGAGGGAGACCCCCCGACTTCTCCTTAAAAGTTGTGGGATAGAGATGAATATTCACAACGTCCAAGTATGTGGAGCAAAATTTTGGTCCAGTATCTCATCTAATAATTATATTCATCTATGTGTCATCCGAAGTGAGTATAAGATCGACAAAACTTAAACACAAGATAACAACATTTCTGTCAACCAAAAAATTTTTTTTTTGTTCTCAACGGAAGTAGTGAGAACCGAATACCACACACCAAACGATATTTTTTTCTAATAAATGGTGTCTGTTGTTTTTTTTGTCTGATATTGTTTAAAATGTATTACTCTCTTCAAGACTTCACTTAAAACTATTTTTCATATTACATGATCTAACAACTTTCATTATTCTTGACATAGTATAGAATTTAGTTGAAGCTTTTCAATTCTAAATTTCTGACGAGTTTGAGGTCATAAATATTGCCGCTCGCAAGTGGTCGATCCACGGGACGCATTACAAAACTTAATTGTCTACACACCTAAATTTAACACCTTGAACTAAACAAAATTGCTAGTACAAAAGCTGCTAAAGAAGCCAAATCAGAAATCGTAATAACACTAATTAATATCGAATAATAACATCGATATTGATGAACAAATACGACACATAATATCAAAAAAAAAACTTGCATAATTACGGGAGATTTCAACATAAACATAAATAAAAAAAGCAGTAGCCTGAAACACGAATATTTAAACTGTACGACCGAAAACAATTTTAAATCATCTGTAAATGAAAATACGCCCCAAATTCAAGGCCAGAAACCACTTTGCTCACACCATTTTTGGACAAATATTAACCTAAAAGATCTTCGTATAATATAAACCTTTATCTGGAAAAATTATATCACCGATAATCATATATGTATATTTTTGTTTGAAAAAAAATAAATAACGCAAACAAAAATAAACAATTCAGTGAAAAAGTCATATACTACGAAAATTGGTATCCTGTAATTAATAGTGAAACATTTTGTAAACTCATAACTCAACAGTTGAGGTTATCCACCACTTTCCCACCCCGGTATAAGTAACTTATGGTTACTCCTTCAGGGTGCACCTCAAGGACTCTAATTTTTTGGTTCAACGAAGCTAAGGTTATAAATGATTCTAAACCCTCAAGTGTCCCTGCATAGCATTAGCTTAGAAGGAGGTTAGTAAAATTCCACAGCCCAGAATAGTTAGTACATACATACGGTCGACAAAAGTGGCTCTAGTAATAATGGTGGCTCTGCTCTACTCGTCCGTAGATGAACATGGTGAGACGCGGAGAAATACTAACATAAAACAGTAAAAGGGAGAAACTAAATAGATTAAGTGAGAGTACTTGGGACGAGCCGTTGCCAGGACAACAGGGCAGTCCCTCTGAAGCAGTGCTAGGTGGATTCTTGTTCCCGCCACCCTTCCCAGGAGACATTGCGCCAGTCGTCAAGATTATCCCTTAAGAAAAGTGTAATTGGGGAGGGGGTAAAAAAAAAAACCCTGAGACCCTGGGGATATGGAGGGGTCCAGGCGGCCGGGAGCGTGCCACTGAGTCGGGGAGACGGGAAGGCCGTCACCACCAAGCTTGCTCTATCGGGAAGTACACAAGGGATCCGGCTAGGGCAAGTCAAAAGTAGATGACTGCTTCGGGTTGCAGGGATGGGGTTAATTTTCCACTCCCTAAGAGGGGATGTGGACAGTACACAATAAAAATGTTTTTGGGTTCAGTTCGCCTGAATATCTCAAAATGTTTTTGAGTTCTACACAAAGAAAAATTTTCGTACCTAAAAAACAAAACTCATAATAGGGATAGAAAAATGGAAAACAAAATTATAACAGCAGTAGA
>JAHDVE020011442.1:0-19621 GCA_022606495.2 Halesus radiatus | reverse complement strand
TACATCTATTAATTGGAACAACTTTGCTAACGAAATAAGGATAATATCATTTTATTTTTCTTTCAAAATATTATCTATGTATATTTAGCGGAAAAATGGAAAATTTTGTGTATCCAGTAGTTGGTTTATAATAATGTGCATAAATAAAGCTTTTATTTTGATATTTCCTACCGCCTACCATGATTTCTTTTGCCTCTCAATTTTACCCAAATTAAGATTGCCGTAGTCCAATTGGTTCTGGGCAAACGAGACTCATTTCAGAACACTTGATGCCACGAATCTTCCTGAACTACTTCCACTATACTTTATGAAGTATAGCTGTCTCTCTTCTTTCCGACTTGTTTATTCTGTTTTCATCCAGAGGAACTTGATACCTAACATGTCAATAAACCAGATACCTGAAAACCACCTGTATGTTTATTTTAGATGGCAATACAACGCACCCATGGTAATACGCAAAAATGCAACCGAGTGCATGCGCCGCACTATTTTTTCCCGTTTACAATTACTATGTTTTGTGTCCTCTTTAGTTTGACGTATCTAACCTTGGAAATTCTTCAAAACAAACAAACTAGTGAAACTTTTATTTATTTTACGATTTATGATTCTATTGAGCAGTCTTTTGATCTAAGATATTTATTGATGATACAGGCAGCATCCAACACAAATACAAAAATACCTTTAACAGATCTCGAATCCTGACTTTTCCTGAACACAATTTTTCTTAGCATCATATGTATGGTACATTTAGCTTCACTGTACCCCCCTCCACAGCTACCCCTACCACAGACACGCGCCGGCATTTGTTATTACACCATCGTAAAGTATTATATTGCCTAACACCCTTATTGAGTGACACGGCTCTGTGGGGCGGGGGGTTTCATACACTGTCACAATACCAGGAACTACCAGGAATTATTAAAAGTTTAAATCAACGAAAATTGTACGATATTTTTCTATCTGATGACTTATAATCAGAGAGGTTCAGTGGTATAGAGATTAGACGTAACAATTTAACTAAAATTATTAGCACCATAAATTACGATTAAAATGGAAATCCAATAATTTCAAAAAAACAGATATTTCCTTTTTTCCTATTATTTCTCCAAAGATATATTGTGATTTATTTTATTCTTAATAGACAAGAAAAGTATTTTGATGTTTTTATTAACTGTAGCTAAAAACATTTTCTAAATTTCAGGGCAAGAACTTGGGTATTAAATCATGTCGTAACTGCCTTAAATTTTCATGAATAATTAAATATATGAACAAGGCTTCAAGTGACAAAACCAATAAAATGCATTTTGAAATAGTTTTAATAAATACGAGATCTGAATAACTGGGTTATCCAACCCTTCTCTTTTGCTTCTCCACTTTTGAAAACCATTCCTTGCGCTGCTCAACGACTTTCCAAGACCTCGGTGGTAGAGCAGATTCAAGGGTAGCAGGTTTCAAAACCTCATTCAACCTCTTGTACCATAGGTACCTTTCATTCCGTCAAAATAATACGGGCCGTTATTTTTCAGCTTTTTGCGTACCCTGAAGTTGGAGGAAGAATTTAATTTAATTTACGTGTATCCTTTATGTGGCCTGCTATGAGTTAGGTATATGTAATTATGACAATAACTAATCCATGCATATGATGAAGAAATATTTTTATTTTCACTATAAATCTCGCTATAAATTTTCTTTGGATTCCCTCAAATATTTCAAAATCCACAGATTCTTGGCCACTGAAATCCATTCAAAGTCGTTAAGTCTTTTTACGTCATCGGCCCATCTCTATTGTTAACGACCACTTCTTAATTTTTTCGATCTTTGTACACCATTCGATTATATTGGAATTCCAATAATTTGTTAGTCGTTTTCTGTACCCAGCCTAGTTCTAAGTATTTGAGTCTAGAGATTGTGATGGGAAGATAGGCAACATGCTCTGTCTTGTAAATGAACTTAAACTCGAAAAAAATAATCATATTTTCCTTAGGGTAGTTGTTGAAAATTCCTCTTGGGTGCCAATCTCGCAGCCTTAGGGTCGACTTTCCGCTTCCTGCGCATAGGTTATTTTTCACCCCCCGTGTAAAGATGGCAGATAGCTGCCGCAAAATGATTTTCAATTTCGTTTTCGGCGTATTTCCGAAATGGAGTACGTTCGCGAGATTTACGATACATTTTATACTGGAAACTTGCGCGACGGGATTGATGTACGCATTTACTATACCTACTACTAGGTAATAGGGGATGGGGGTTTTCTTGTTGATATCTTAATATGTAACAACATTTTAAGGGGGTTAAAAAAAGTTTTTTTTCCTGATTTGTTTAAATATTCTAAAGAAAACAATATATAAGCGTTGTTTTTATTAGTTACAATAACTTTTACAGCCTTCCAGTAATGCAGTGTCCCAACAGCAGGGCAGTTGTAATATCCAAGACCATCCGAAACACCAACTTTAAAGCAAAATGCAACAATGATCCGCTACCCAGCATAACATCTATCCATCTCAATCCCATTCCTTCCGCATCGGAAAAAACTTCTTATTCTAATGGTGCTTTTCCTTCTCGGAGTTTAGCAATCTTCATTCTGCAGGGCTGCAGTTTCGCTCATCTCAGAAGAATTGAACTCATTCCACTCATGTTTTGAAGCCATAATATGCTGTCTTGTGTTCCACCAACCTACAACTAAAACAACTTTGGAACAAAAAAATTGCAATATTTCTCTATATATATATAATAAGTGTTTAACATCCTCTCTCTAGCAATAAAAACCATTACAAAATTAACCGAATTCAAAAAAAAGTATTAAGATATGGATTATGGTCACGGGAAGGAAGAATATAGATATGATGTCGCAACCGAACAGAGTTTTAGCAGTCACGGTATGTTTTCTCCTAAATTTTAGATTTTTTATTCATTTATTGCATTATAATGTTCTATTTAAAGTAAGTACATTTATTTATGTAATAAATAAATAAATGTACTTACTAATCCTCTTCCTCGTCTTTTATGAAGCACAGCTTTTTCTCGCTGGAATTTCAATTTCAGAACGACTATATTCAAGCTACACATTCATTTAACCTCTTGAATGCCGGATTTTCGGCCGAAAAATCGCCAAAGACCGGGTCGTTTGCCGCGCCGTGCGTCAGCTGAGTGTAATTTCGTAATTACTAACTTTACCATCTTACCAGATAACGGTATTTATAAATTTATAAAAATTATATATAGATATCTATCTTAAATAATTCCCGTTGAATAGCTTCATATATTTATAAAAATGATTTCTCGAGGTAAAAAAAATTAAATAAAGATTTTTTTTAAGTTTTACTATATTTTCCATACTCGTGTGGTATTTATCAGATAAAATTCTATTATTTATTAGAAAAACATCACTATAAAAACTTAATACAAAACACGAAACTCGTATATGGGCAATGGCGGCAAACTCTGATATCGGTAAGATTTTTTTTTTTCAGTTGGTGCGCGTGTAACAAACGAAAAGCGAAAATATTTTAAACGGAGTTATGTTAACTTTCCAATCGAAAAAAATCTATTTGAGTATTGTACGAACATACTTAAGGTTCAAAAGCCCTTCAGAATGTGACCATTCCGAATCAGCGCCATAGTGCGCGTAGGCGTTCGACGGAATAATGTAGATGCACCATAGACGCTTTCTTCGACAGCCCTTTGGCTGGTTTAATTAGTATAATTATGAACACCCAAGATTCTGAACCTTCTTCCCATCGAGCCGAAACAAATATCATTAATTAATCGTTGTTTTTCACCTTAAATTCAAATCATTTAAAAAATTTCCACGTTCATGAATTCCCTACATTGTCAATCCTCCAATAAGATGAAGAGGGATAGTAGGTACAATATAACTAATAAATAAAACTTAAATAAGTTATTAGGCACTTCTCAGTCCCATCCTGTTAACTGTGGGTGACGCTTTCAACTTACTGATTGCAAGCGCATCTCCATTCATGGCTATGAAACTAAGAAGTAGCTCTAAAGCCAGCGATATATACTATATAGTATACCCAACTACTCAGTACTAACTACCTGGCCGCTAACAAAAGTTAACGCAGATAACCGTAACTGCAGTAGCGTTCAGTTTGTTCGTCGGTCGCCGCCTTGTCACGATCTTATCCGGCGGATAGGTGCGAACCTTGTCACTAACTAGTAACTTGCATTTAGACGATACGGCCTTAGTTATTTACACTAAAGGGAGAAATTCATTATTATTATTATTCTTTTTTCATAGTAAAGCGCCCATCTCTTAACCCTCTCAAGACTGAAGTAAGACTGAGAGTGATGAAACATATTTGATGCTTGATAACCTTGTATAAGCTTGATGCTTGATAAATTATTGAAAAAAATTTGGTGTAGTTTTTTTTTTCAATACTACATAGTTTAATTTTGTTTTTTTGTCTTTTCTAACATAAATTTATTAACAGATGAATAAAAAATACTTTCTTTAAACCACTGTTTTTAATATATTAATATCTACATGCTTCAGAAGTATTCACATTTATAATATTTTTGATATAATTTTTTTTTTAATAATAATAAATATTATTATTTCATATTTCATGCCATGTTATTTTATTGATTTTATTTAATTTTATTTTTTATTTAATTTCTAATATAAATTTATTATTTAATTTTCACTTTTACTTTCATAACTTATTGTAATTTTTCGTTCATGTTTGTAATTTTTTATTTAATATTTTGTTTATTCACTTCATTATTTCTCAGTATACCTACAGTACACTGTACCCTGATGAGGGAAACTTCTCTTCCGAAATATGTTGTCTTATACCTTTTATTGAAAATGTTACCACAAAGTGATTTTACACTTATTGAAGAAGTACTTTAGTTATTGAAACTTTCATTTGAAACAACATTAGGACATTAAGGGTGGGTTTCACCAAAAATGACAAATGTATACAAAAAATTAGAGATTTAAAATAATCATAAAAACTAAACAATTATTACATACCTACCTTCAAAACGCATAATAATGTATTTATTTATCATGTAGGTTTCTTCCCCTTACGCATATCTATGTATTATTTGCTCTGTGATTAACAACCAAAACGGGTGATTATTATTTTTAATTTATTTTTAATGTTTACTCCTAATCTCGGGGAGGGCGGTGCAATCCCAAGAGTTTATATAATATGATATGTAAAAGATAAATATGTAATAAGGGAAAAATGCAAAAAGGTAAGACAGGAAAATAAAAAATAAAATTTTAGAAGTATAAAAAATCAAGCTTGTAAATGGGGCCCTGCCAAAGGTCCATCGCTGGTATCAAAGGGGTGTTTTCATTGTGCATAATTCTTTCTATAATTGTTACTGACCACTCCAGGATTATCTGATCGCTATTATTATTGCGCAGTTTATATTATTTTTCTCATGCCTTCTGTTAAATAAAAGTAACCCCCATCACTGCAATTTAATACTAATGTGAGATGAAGACCATAGAATTCAGCGCCAATAGTCGGTAGACAGTAGCTTCCGTTACAGAAGTGGGGACGCTGCAGCGACTGGGACAGAAATAATTGCATAATTGTTTGATAAATCAATAACCTGCATACCCTAGCCAGGTCGGCGTATTGGGTGTTTACGTGACACTTTATGCAGTTAGTAGTTGAGTACTGTACATTATGGTGAACTAATTGCTACGAGATAAACCAATTCGTGATTTTCATAACTATTTTTTTTTACTTTAACCGTCCTTTGGGTTATTATTCAAAAAGTAGGTAAAAAAAACAACCATTTTTTCATTGGTGACTAGTGATGTAACTTGTATGGGAGAGTCAAAAATACCCCAACACATCCGTTATCTTCGACTGACCTCGAAATACTAAAAGAGATGACGGCAGGAACAAAGTTGACGTATACGAACATTTTGTGGGTTTTGGGTATAGCTTTTTTTTACCTGAACGTACGGAATACGGCTTATTGCGTTCGGGCGATAATATCAAGGTAGGGCAGTTATAATTACGTTGGTTTTCAAACTCCATGTGTATTTGTAAAGGTGAAAGTTGAAACTTTTGGAAATTGCTATTTAAGAAAAAACTTGTTTCCACGACTTACTTGGGAAATTAAGTAGTAGGTACAGATGTAGGTACGTACAGTGGTGTGCACGCCATAAAGGCTGAAAAGCTGTGCCTACCCTAAGAAAAACGAACCGTTAAAATATAGTAAAAAAGATAAAGCCACAATATTTAAGTTCGAGTCCCAGTTGCGATCTTTACCTTCTATCGTCTGTGTCTTTTCTGTTTCATATTTCATTGTTACTTATTAGAATTACCTTCTTCATTGATTAAACATTCTAATTTACTGGTGGTTTGGTTGTTCCTTGATTTTGTTTGAATTTCTGGTTCATAATATTTTTGTTTTTTTTACAGTTATTTTTACATTAATCGCCAATTATTTTCCTACTCTCACCACCTATTGCTATTTTTCGTGTATTTTCTTAATTTTTCTATGCGCTTCTATAATTTTTTGCAGTATACGTTGGATCCTAACGAGGGGAGCCATTGGTTAGGAAACATGTAGATATTTATTATTAAAATAATATTTGAAACAAAAAGTAAAAAAAGTGTTTTTTTTACAATTGCTCCACTAAGGGGGCCCCAAGGGACATAATTTCACTTAAGGCCTATGTCATCTTTGGAGATGCTGTATGGGGTGTCTTTTGGAGGATAGGAAGGAGTGAACCTGGGTGTTGAAGAGATCCATATTGTAGGAGTTAGGAAAAATTCCATAGCCGAGCTGTTGAACACAAGAACGAGTCGTAGAAGCGACCCGTTCTCATGTGACAAATGTCAAGCGTATACAGATGTCGGGAGCGTTTGGCGTGTCTCCTGACTGTGCACCGCTGCCGAAAGGATCAATGACACTAGTTCCTCAGAGCACCTTCCATTGAAATATCGGTAGAACAAAGACAGCATTCCCACCTGACGTCTATGGTACAAAGATTGTTAAGATAGGCGAATCTATCAAACGAATCCCCGTTTCTGCACAGCAGAGTCAAGGGTTTTTTTTTCAGAGACTTTGCGACTCCCTAACAGAGGTGGCTGGCAAATTCTACAACGGGGCGCACTTGCGATTTTTAAGAGGTCAGCAGTTGTGTACAATTTTTTTTTTTACCTAATAACTATTTTTATTGTATATTATTTTCATTCAATTGGAATTTGTACCCGCTGGCAACTATTCAGCAGAAACTTAGTTCAACAATATTATATAATACAGCAATAAATAAATAAAAATCTTACAAATAATAGAGCATTAATATAACAATATGCATGTATGTTGTGATCAATATACAAAAATTGAAAAATGTAAAAAAATAAATATTAACATCAGAACAGTTTTGTTATAGTGAGAACAGACTCCAATACAATAATAGCAGTAAAATAATTATAAAAATGTCAGAAGATATCACACAAGTTGAGGAATACAAAACAGTAAAGGTAAGAACAGACTGGGCCCACGTACGCAACGCATACGATCCTACGTTCCCAGGCCTACGTGCACACTTATCCTACGTACGCAATGCAAAGTTAGGTAAGGACACGCCTTCCAACGCGTGTGATTGGTGTTTCTAGGTGGCGCGTCACTCTCAGTTGATTTGAGGATTCTTTTTTAGGTTATGTGTTTCTCTTATTAGTTATTAGAAAACGCACGCATATCCACTGTTCAGCTTTGTCATTGTCATGTTTTGTCATTCTGAAAGTGATAAACATTTTATAAATAAAAATAGCAATAAATGCACGAGTATTTCTCAAATTAACCGCAATACAATCAATTTTTAAATTAATAAACATCAAAAACATAACCATAGACATCAACTCAACTCTCATCGGTCTCATCCCCTCTACCTTTCACACGTCCCACGCCGATCTGGACAGCGCAGGTCGGCGTTGCGTGGGGCGCGTGTGATTGCGTTGCGTATGACAAGTGTGATTCTATAGCAACTATTTTCATATCATATCTATGAACTGTCAGTTGTCCAGATACCTTAATGCGTTGCGTACGTTGCGTACGTGGGCCCAGTCTGTCCTTCCCCTAAAACCGACGGCCTCCATGGTCGATGGGTAAGGCTCTCGACTACGAATACGAAGGTCGCGGTTTCAAAGTAAATTTTATTTAATTAATTTGTGCTGTTTCACAATTAAATAATTTAAAAATAATATATAGTATATTTGCGTACGTTCCAGAGTGGAAGATACTCTCAGTATCGCCTTGGTGAAAGACCACCATTCAGAATTGAAACGTTGCTTGAAATGGCTTTTAGCCGTGTTTGGTGACCAGATCTAAATAGATCCCACCTTCCTCATCCTCTTCTCCTTCCCCTCCCCAATATTTTCTGCCTAACATTCCCCAATTGGAAATACCATAGTCGCACTGGCTCCAGACGGATGGGAGCAGTTGGGACTCTGGTGCGGTATTCATATGAAAAAAAATGTAGTACAGTTTTGTTTTAGTGATAATAGACTATAATATAATACTAACACTAACCATAAATTTTTTAATTGAAAATGATACAACAAAGTAAGAAGAAATTAAATACAATTCTATGAACGTTGTAGGATAGCATCTTGTCACCCGGCCACTGATCATTTGTTATTATTTTTTTAACTTTTGCATAAACACACCGAGCAAAAATGCTTTTTGATGTCAAAAATTTTGGCCAATTAAAATCAGAAACCGTTAATAAAAACCAGAATAAAAATGCCAAAAACCTGAAAAAATATCACATACCACTAATTTATGTAACATCAAATAAAATTAAAACAAGCAACATTTTAATCAAAAAAATTTTTAACTTTTTATAACCAGTTTTTCGAATTAGGTATCCACGACATCCCTGGAGTCTTCATTCATAATATCGCCGTGTACATTTTGTACGTTCGTGTTTGTGTTTTTTTGTTGTTTTTGTTTACACTTCTCCATTATTTGTGAATGACTCCGACGGGTAGTTAAGTTACCCCGGCGGCCATCTCGATGGAGATAAGAGAATATGCCTCCGGTACTAATATAACAGCTTCTTTAACGGCGGGAGGAAATGGTGCAAGTAATTAAAAATAATCTTCTACAGCGCTACCGACTACCAACTACTCTCCACAGAGACTAACATATAGTTTTATACCTGTAATAAGATACCTACTTATATGCTGACGAAATAACTAAGGAGTTCAGTAAAATATTTATATATATAATTTTTGATCAAAAAATGGAAAATTGTTTTATTTTCTCACAATCAATATTTTATTTTTATTCCAACAAAAATAAAATTTCGTTTTCAATAACTTAACTAGAATGATTACCTAAATATATACACTACAATTTTAAATACCCCCCCCCCCCCCTCGTAGCTAATGGATTGCTTGCCACATCGTGTATAAAGCTTCGATACGAATTTACAATGAACTCATTATCATAATATCTACTTTGCGATTCCCTAATTAACACCTCCCACTCCCCTATCCCTTCCCATCCTACATCAATCACAACCTAATTTTACTACTTCGACTCAAACAAATTACAACGACAATATTCGAAGTTTATGACAAACTTCGCTAAGCAACCGATATCCAAACATTATCGTTCCAATTCGAACCAGTTTGACGTTTGGGTGTGCACAAATACTCGTACATTCCAATGTGCGCTCTTTGAAGTGATTTTCCTGAACGAGCTACTCGTATTTCTCATGGCTACTTCTGAATAGACATGGACGAAATTAAATGAAAGAATTAAATTAATAAATTCAATCTCGTGATACACTCTTTCAGATTCTCAATATAACACCTAGCTTAGGCCTTGAAACCCTACGATTATTTAACGCGCGACACCATAATTTCGGCGCGGATACTATGGGCGTCATTGCAAAGTCGCCGGAGATATTGTTCAGTGTGCAGGACTCCATCCAACATATAGAATCCCGCACCGCAATCCATAAAAATCCGTACGTCATCGTCCGCACAAGTCGATTGCGCCAAATCGCCTCTAGTCAGCCAGTCAGCAATTCCCAGCAGCGCGTATTCGTTTTCGCAGTCCGTATTCCCCAATTCAAGGAATTAAGAAATATATTCCGTATTAAGTTGTGACGTCGTAGTCATGTTACACTGCGAGATATTAGTCAGAAGTTCCTAATTCATTCCTCAATGCCCGCAGCGATTCCGTTCGTGTTAGTCCCATCGCGGAAAAGCCGTCAGTTTCACCAGTCGGGTTTGAATTTCCGAAGTAATCAGTACTTGGTAAGGTGCAGCTTTGTTTGGCTCGTAATCTTTTCTTTAAAAATGATTCCATTATTTATATATTGAGGTGTATGTACATTTTTCGTATTATTTATTGTCTAATTAAGTGAGATTGTTATTTTTGTGTTTATTCTATTTTTAAATATGTTATTTCCAACACTAGCGTAACTTGCAATTCGATAAAATCTCCCGTTTTCATTTATTAATAATATTTTATAATTATAAGATTTTTTTATGAATTAAATGAAGAAACTCAAACGACTAAGTGAATCAGACTAAATCGATTCACTACTGCGAATGAATCTGCCTATGTCTACTTCTGAATCCTCTCCAGTAGTATAGCCAGCGACACAGTAGCTCGAAAACAGAAATCCAGGTAGCGAGGAGGCCGCGTCGCTATCAGTTATAATAAATACCAATTAGCAAGTGTCAACCAATATTTATTTTAGTAGGACCACTTTTTGAATTAACCTCTCAATGTACAGTCGATCGAAGTGATCGGAATCTGCCCAAAACAGGTTTGGTTTGATCAAAATTCGAGATTTCCTTGTAATCGTTATTTAGAACTTGATTCTTATTGATTTTTGTTCGTATTTTCTCAATGAACAAGAGCTTTTAGATACATCTTCTCCAGCACCAAGAGCTGACGCTTTACAAAAGAGATGCTTGGCTTTCGTAAATTTTGACCAGGATTTAATTAGGTACATAATAACGTATTATATAAAATTTAAATTATAATATCACAGCACGGGATTTACTTGTAAATACTTGCAGTATGGTCTGTTAACAAATATTATTAATTTCATGCCTATGTAAACAATTTTATTTTATATTTATGAGGATTTTTAAAAAATTACAACAACGTACTCGTACATTATGATTTGAGATTATCCATGACATTCGAGTTATGACAATTTATTACTAAACAAAGAATAACGCCCGAAGTAAAATATCATAAGTAATTTTTTTTACATTTTTTAAAATTTTATTTTTGATTATGATCTGCAAATTTGACATAGTTTTTTTACATATTACTTAATATATAAAATGTGGTTATTTCGACACATAAATTTTAGAATTATGTAAAAATCGCCTTTTCATGTAATTGTCTTTGGAAATAGTTAAATAAATCAATTTTAAAGGAAAATTTTCTAAGAATATTATGTAGAATCATCTCATTCCGAAAAGTACTACTAATTTCAGAACATATATGTATATAAATATCTTATGGACTCGCGCTGTCCATATTTGTACCTTATAAGAATAAATATGTTCAGAGTATGTTATTTACCTACTATTTTTTTAAAGAAATAAGAAAAATAAAGAAAAAATGCTTAAATAAAAAAACAGGCACTTGGATCGTTGTGCTTTTTAAAACTTACTTTAATTTTTCTATGTGCCATTTTTGTATTGCTATTAAAAATCTTTTAAATGATCGCAAGGCCCTTAATTTTCGTCTACTTTTAAATATCAGACAAAATAACAATGCATAGTATTAAAAAAATAATATATATAATAGGAATATGTAAGATATATATATATATATATGTGTATGTGTAATATTAAGTAATATAATATATTATATGAGTAATAAAATATGATAAGAATAATATTTATGTATGTAGTTAAGTGATATAATATGTATGTAGCTAAGTTAAGAAAGTGAAATAATTGTGTATTTCTTTTAACTTAATAAAAAATTAAATGGAAAAGGATTGCATAGTTGATAAATGCGCCACTCCCGGATAAAGGGAAAATCCCGAACTCGAGTCTCAGTCACAGCTTGTAAACGTTTAATTTTCTGTCTTTTTATATGTTCAAGTCCTTTGAAGATAGAATCATAGATTCTTTGCATAACACTTCAGATATATTGGACAAATACATCATTTGGGACTTTGGAATGATTTGATGTTGAATTACGAAGTAATATTTGTATCCATAGTAACTTGACTTGTAACATTTAATAAGATAATCAACATTGATTAAAAACGATCAGAGTTCTGATGATAAAAATTCCTTTACTTATGCACATATTTCCTTTCTGATAATTGGTAATAAAATTACAAAAAAAAAGTTAGGAGTTTAAAGTCACACTAGAGTGACGTAAACATTTTAATCCATGAAATAAGAGATTATTTATGTTATCTAGGTAAATACTTATTTATGTAATACCGATGAATCCTTTTTAAAATAAAATTACGAAAAGAATATTTTATTTATCGAAGGAAATAACCGTTAGATGTTACCATGAAAATGTTAAATTTTCATGGATGAAAACGAGAGATTATTGAAGATATTGGGTTGCATCTCTTAGCCTCCAGGAAGTGTGGGGATTAGATACTCGTTTGTTGACTTGGTGAAAAAATCTTCAAACAAACAGACAAGAGGCTGTGAAGCTAAAAGGAACCACATCTTCTTATCTTAATTTAACATGCAGAATTTTTTTTCATACGATATATTGAAAAAATCAAACTGAAATTATCTATTATTTTCTAGTGACATCGTAAATAAATAAAGAAGGACATCTAAGTCACATTATGATAGAATTCAATATTATATTTATCCTTCGCTGCTTTACTGCAATGCAGTTTTAAAGTGTACTTGTGGATATATAAGACAAACTTGTTTTTTCTTCTGTAAGGCATGAAGACCTAAACATTAACCCTGGAATAGAAGCGTTCTTCCTTAACCCATTAATGGAAGAGAGAAGTTTATTTTATTTCCATTTTAAATTAGACGTTTTTCTCCTTTCTTTGATTAATCTTCATCGTTTAGGGTAACAAATATTGCGATCATTCATAATAAACATGTTGGCGATGCAATGGGAAGTAATGAAAAATCATGTGTTTTGATGTGAAAATTGTTAATAATTAAATACTGCAAGTAGAACACACTTTGGAGTTTAATCTGGTATTTTTGGCGAGTCTTTTTATAAGCCTGGAAAAAATAAAGTATCACAACAACAAAAAAATGTATAAAGTGCTAAATCTTTTACTTACGAACCCTTTTTCCGATATGACCGTAAAACATTTAAATAATTCTTCCTGAGCTTTATAAAATAAAATAAAAAAAAGCATTTTGGTGATGGTTTTTTTTGCGTAAATCGAAAGATGCGGCCGGTGTTAGAATTTCAAACTTTTCGCCACCTGCATAGGGAATGCATGAGTTCGTTCGAATTTTAGGAAGTGGATCGCCTTTAAGTTATCAGTAAATTTTGCTCAATTGTTCCTACTATACAATGGTAAAGTAAAATTTCGAAGGGAATTTTTTTTTAACTTTCCTAACGAGTAAAAAGCGCAACCTGCTACTATGAAGACAAACGCATTGCTGAGGAAATAACGCAAGGAAAACATATCTTAAAGAAAGCTAGCGTGATCGGCCATTTGATGAAGAACCTCCACATTTACAGTGCTAACTGAACTTCATCTAAACCTTGTTGAAGAAGGTATTTGGAATGGAAATGGACAAGAATCAGGAATATAAATAGCAATGGAATTTATCCATGCATCAAGATTAACGAAATTGAAAACTTTGCTTTACGAGACCATACCCGCTACCACTCTGAAAGTTGATCCCTTAATTAAAATTTATTCTGTGCTATCATCAACTATTATGTATATCATTTTCTATCTCTTTTTTCTTTTTCTTTTTGTTCATTTTTTATACATGTATACGTATTTTTTAATTATGTCTTTTTAATTGTATTTTTTTTTCATTTTCCTCTTACGTATTTTAGTATTCTTATTTTACCTTTTTTTTATTATATTCATTTCTCTATTTAAATGTGTACATATCTTATGTAATATGGCAGATTGGGTTTGCACTATCCACCCAGCCCTGCTGGATTAAAAACTTATTAAATAAATAAATTTCTATTAATTGATAAACTAAAGTTCTTTTAAAACTTAAGACAAGATTTTTGTGCATAGTGCAAAGGGTAACAATTATTATTTTTATAAACAATAATTATTAATCTAAAACACTCATCCAAATTGAAAAACCTTCCGAGCAAAGATAAATGTCGCCGGCAGGACTGCACCCTTCTAATGTCCGGTCAGATGCTCTACCGTAGAGCATCTGACCGGCAATCAGAAGGGTGCAGGTTCGAGTCCTGTCGGCGACATTTATCTTTTCTCGGAAGGTTTTTTCAATTTGGATGAGTGTTTCAGGCTAATAATTATTGTTTAATAAAATAATTGTTACCCTTTACGCCATGCACAAAAATCTTGTCTTAAAAACTTTAGTTTATCAATTAATAAATAAATTTCTAATAAATAAAATAATATTACACATCTTTCAGAGAAAAAATAAAATAAAATCATTAACAATTCTAGACTTGCCCTCTATTCCAAGGATACCGTTTCTCCGAATTACCAAAGCAATTTATTCGTACGAACTTTCCTTATCGATTGGTCCGGTGTCCAGGGCCAAGGAACGGAGGAGGGCCGATGGACCGATGGGACGATGGACCGATCGCAGCATCCCTCTCGGCCCGGTGAGATAAAAGGGGCGAACAAGATGGTATAAACTTATAAACCATTCGGCTACTGGTTTCCTACACTCACCTGTAGAGACAGAGACGGCACGTAACGAATATAATTCAAATTACTTTTTTGTGATGTGATGTATTTTTTTGTTTGTTTTGAGTTAAATAGATATTTTTTTAATTCCTTGGCTCATGATGGAGATCACCTTGCGAGCTGTAAATATTTACATTTACCTATATATTCCCTACAAAATTAATTGTAGGGATAATTATGAAATAAAACTATAGATATGAATTTGAATAACGTTTGAAAATTTTAATCTTTTCTCCTTATTTCTTATTTACCAACAAACTGTCAAACTCAAATGTCAAGAATAACCCCAAATCAGAATGTGAATGGTTATAATTGTATCAAAATCTTCATAAATTTTCAAAAAGTTCGTTAAGTACGTATGAAATAAATAATATTTGTTAAGAGATCATGTGTACTAGTCATTTCAACAGTTCATTTTTAACTAACTAACTAACCATCACGCCGATTTTCTACAGGGGAAGGCAGAGAGGACGGACAGCCAAACAACTCGATCTTGGCATAAACTTCTTGATATATCGCCTCATACATTCTCTTCTGTTATTCCGACTTCTGACATGAACCGACTCAAGTATTTGATTCGCTTGATCGTACCATGTCATCCTCGGGCGTCCTCGGCTTCTTCTTCCATTCTTTCGTTTATAAAGATCTGCTAAGTTGGACACTAGCTTCCTCGCTCGAAATTCTTCTAACAGCGCCGAATACACATCCCTCGTTCCACTGTTTTTTAGTTTTTTCATTTTAAATAAGTTGAAACCACTTATTAATGAATAACTAAAGTAACAATAGTGATCGTTTATTACGAATTTTTGACAACCAACAACAAAATGTCAAAAACCTCGATGCTGTCGTAGCAATGACATTTTTTATATCCGTAATAATAAGTATCTACAACTACATATCAAGCTTTGTAGTTCCCACTTGCCATTCATTCTAAAATATTCTTTAGCACAGGTTGTTTAAAATATGAATCTCTTCTCGAGCTTTCACCAACGCCTGACTTATCTGAATTGTTTTATTTTAAACGCCTTTTAAATAATATCTATTTCTGACAACTTCGAGTAGTATTATTCAAGATGGTTTTTTTATATGCATGATTCTATTAGAGTTTAAAACCTTCTATTTTAGACACAACCGTGACTTCTACCAGGTTTTTCTTTTTTTTTAATCGTCTTTTTGTTCTCATGTCCCCCGCCACTGCGATTCTTTCGCCTTACGCATTACCGGGTTAGCTTCCAAACGTCAATTTGCCGTTGACACTTTACGATAGATTTATGGAGGTTGATACGACCAGGGGCGGAGGAACGTCGGAGGAAGTGTTACTAGGCATCCTGCTTTGGTCACAGTGGTCAATTGATCGAATTGACACCAAGCAGGGTCAATTAGTTACCAATGGAGGTTTTTGAAACTGCGATTGCTCAAGTTTTGGCACTTTATGGTAAACAGGATGTTTTCATGAGAGTGAAATATTAATAACAACCTGAAATCGGAATACACGTAGGTACTCAATAATTCCCAAAATGCATCCTTTACTTAAAATACGCCCTAAAAACCACAAAAATCAAAAATAAGTAAGTTCGTTATTAAATTATTTTCATTTAAATGAAAACCAAATGTGTTCATCTTAAAAAACATTTTTTTAGTGTAACGATTCCATGATAGATATTAAATATTGATGTAATTATAACTAACTAACAAGAGAGCTAACTAAATAACTAACTAACCATCACGCCTTTTCTCCACAGGGGTAGGCAGAGAGGACGGACCGCTAAACAACTCGATCTTCTCATACACTTCTTGCTTCATTCACATACATCATCTTCTGTTATTCCGACTTCTGACATGGCCCGACTCAAGTATTTGGTTCACTTGGTCGTGTCGGGTCTTCCTCGGGCGTCCCCGGCTTCTTCTTCCATTCATATTCTCCTTACTGTAATTATATCATAATAATATATCAATTATGTCGATGTTTGTAACTATACATGTAAGTTTTCACATTAGAACACACAATTAGATGAATAAATAAATAAACTAACAATTTTACACCTTTTTTTTGTTTTGTTTTTATTGTGTTTTACTGTTATTTTGTTTAACCTATCTTACAACCTACGGCATATATATATAAATGTTATATTTTTCAAGCGAAAGATATTTATTACACTTAAAATCAATATCTATTTCGCACATTCTCTCAATTTATATTTTCCATATCAAAATGTATATGAATGTCGGGCATTTTTGTACAAATTTATCAAATTTTACTTTCATCTTAAAAACACCCAAGCCAATGAATTTCAATTAATTTTTTAATTTTTTTTTTGTACTTGGTTACTTTACAATTTCATTGTTTTGATTCATTCCTACATGTATACTATCCAACGAATTCAAGCAGCAACCCCGCCCCAGAATGTCGGTGCAACGCCGGGCACCGAAATAATAATAACAATTATGGGCGGATAATAAGTCTGATTTAATTTATTCAATTAACTCGTTGGGATGAAGATGTAAGAGGAAAGTGGTAAAGCGCACGCAATGGTATTCACAGGGCGAGGAGTCGACGTACAAGGATTAAAGAGATTGAGAAAGGTACCGAAAGGCACAAAAAATGTTTTCTTTTATGAAAAATAACAAATTATAGAACATAATAATAATAATAATATCTATTAAAAAAAATAATGTCAACGTATTCTTATTTTTTTATAAAATCGTACTGTTTTTTTATAAAATCGTACTGTTTTTTTATAAAATCGTACTGTTTTTTTATAATATTTTAGTTCCATAAACACGCTCTTATTAAAATCTTACTACTTCTGGGTTTGTTTAAATATCGTAATTAATGTGAAAACTGTAGCATTTTATTAAAGTGAGTATGGTCTATTTTCACAATCAAACGAAATGTAATTTAAAAATAATTGTAGGTATTAATTTAATATTTTCTTAACCTTTACATACCTAAAGGTAAAAATTTTACGTACGATCCGAGGGTTGTCACTGGAGTCTCCCATATAATGGCAAAGCGACAATGATTCTTAATATTCCTTTTATCCTTTGCAGTAACACTCAGATGTTAGATGGAAGATGGGCGATGTCCGATTAATACAGTAGTATCCAATATCTGAGTGTTCGAATACCGCACAAGAATCCCAACTGCTGCTAACTATCTGAATCCAGTGAGACTATGGCATCCCCAATTGGGGTATGTTGTAAGGCTGAATGTAGTGAGGAGGGAAAGGAGATGAGGGAGAGATAGGTGGAGAAGTACCCGGCTATTCTGATCTTCCATTTTAAGCAACGTTTCAATTCTGAATGGTGGTATTTCACCAGAATGATACTGAAAGTATGTACCTCTCTGGAACGTACCGCAAATATGCTATATATTGTGATATAAAAAAACATCTTTGATATCGGACAAAACAATCGTTTGGGGTGTGTGTATTATCCCCTTTCGGAACGAGAGCGTTAAGATATCAGAATGATCGTTATTTCATTAATTTGTTTATTCAATTAAATGTGAAAAAGCATATTTTCTTGAAGGAATGTGAATGCAGCAAATAGTGTCTACCAAGACAGAGTAGTGCTACGTTCTACCCACTAAGCATACCTCTGCAAAATAAGGCGAGTGGTTTTTAAAATATAAATAAATCTTGTTTTCATAATTAAAATCTGATTGGACTAATTTTATCAACTGAAAATGTCATGTTTAAGCGTAATAAAACTGTTTGGCAATACCTTTTGAGGGCGGAACAGCTATCACGTATATAATCGACATACCTAGCAAAATTAAAAAAAAAACTATATTCAATTTCAGAAACATTTTGAATGTAAAAGCTCAAATGAAAATGCCTTTTCTTCCAATAAAAAAATCTATTCTGAAAAGTTAGTAGCTAAATTTTGTAGTCAGGGGCTTCACCACAAAGAAAACAAAAACGCCTTAAAGAAAAAAATTATGGGTTCTACAAAAAGTTTGTCTAATCGATAGTTCCTCCTTTAGCCGCCTGCAAAGTTAAGTATGTCAAGCTGAATGGTTCGTTTCTTAACCCAAAAGCATAGACAATTCAGAAGCGTTATTTTATTAGTCCATAGAAAAAGACAAACAGAGATCGACCGATTGTCGACAGAAATAACGACCCGACAATTTGAACGGGCTACCTCCAAAATCCAAATAGTCATTGATAGGCATCTTTGGACGGCCCGGGGTCTAATTGGGCCGATCTGTGGACAGCTTCGAATATACTTTTTAAGGGTTTGATTCCAAGAATGAATGTCCTGACCACGTGGGGCAGTGGTAGAAAATACAATTTAAGTTTTCGTTTTTAAATTTGAGGATGTGAAATCTGTTTGGATGGCGCTGTTTAAATTGTGCGTCTCGATTTAACTTTAGACATGCGGATTGGTAGTGATGAAATTGATCAGGGAGTGGTGTTATCAGGGAATCTGAGGGATATGGAATACCCCGAAAAACCCGGGGGCCGGGGTAAATATTTAAAAATATTAAATTATGGTGAATTCTTACTTTTATGATTAAAAGAGCAGTATATTGACGGTTCAGTAAAGAAAAAAAATCACATTGTAAGGTCGATACTCAGTTTTGTGTAGTTTTGTGTTATAGCTATTAGAACCAAAGGATAGCAGGGTCTAAAGAAATAATAAATAATAATATTGGTAAGGTCAATTTTTTTTATATAAACATACGCTGGGTACTTTTATATAACTTGAAAATGAATATTAAAGTGACAGTACGGAACGGACGCATTAGGAAAATTTCAATAAAAAAAATAC
>JAHDVE020011441.1:0-53998 GCA_022606495.2 Halesus radiatus | reverse complement strand
AAACTGGTGGCCTATGAATATTACCTCTGTACAACTATTAAAAAAATATAAATAAATAAAAATAAAAAAAGATCAATTTACATATTACACAGTTCATACAAATTACTACTTCTTTTTTTACACTGCACGGCAATAAAACCCAAAAATTTCCGACTCAAAGTCAAATGCGTAGACCGCTAAGGCCATAATTTAAGTAATGGTTGTATAACTTCATTAATTGGAACAAAAAAACGTTTATTTCAATAATATGTTTAACATATTCTGATATCGCATTACGTTTTGCAAAATATACAAAATATATACATAATGATAATAATAATAATTGGATAATTTGTACAGCGCCGTCTTAGTGAAAAATAACCCCAAGGGCGACATACATTATGCTAATAGATTTTCAAATATTGTCAGGTTATTCGTAACCAGGGAAGAATTGTCTTTCTTTAAAAAAAAACATTATTTCGATTTCAATTTTATGAAGGAACATAAAAGTGTCATCGAAATATGGTATGAGCTACATGTTCACGTGAATAAAAAGTAAAAATAAAATTTAAAATATATGTACCAAGTAAATAAAGCAACATTTTTCATGAATTATTTAGACAAATATGGTAACTATTTACATAATATACCACGTTTATGTTTAGTTTTTATATGACTATATGCTAGCAAAAAGGCTAACTAGGCGGCCGCTACACTTCTAAGTTTTTTTCTCATAAGTGACTTATGTAAGCTTATGGCAAAATTATTTACCGTAATTTATATCATCTTCCAGAAGTTGAAAATTGTGCGAGTTTTTGACAATGTCTAATCGTGTCCGCGCGAACTTACAGCCTTCTCTCACGGTTTGTGAAATCAGTTTGATAAGTTCAGACACTTACCGTAACTTTTCGACAGCTATTGGCGGGAAGAGGAGAAGTGACAGCTCGCCGACCGACTGTTTTTTTTTTCAAATTAACCTTAAAAAATGATACCTAATTGCGCCGAACTGAGAGAAGTTCGTATATGGTCGTTAGGTTCGTAGTAGTAAATTGGGGCCTTCATAAAAGTTCGAATAAATTTCTAAATTGATCGCTCGAATATGAACGACTTCAAAATTTTCTCTAAAATAAAATAACAGCAGCAAAGCATTTTCTATAATAAAAAATAGTGCTGATTTCAATATCTAAAAACGCATCAAAAATCACCGTTAGTCGATTATTCGACTACATGAATTAAATTTGTAATATTATTTATGAAATGTTTCTATTCTGAGATCGACTAAAAGAGTTTACCTAAATGTCCACTGATTAGATAAAGGATACGTAATTATTACCTTTAAACAAAATAAAAATTAACACTTGGTAAAACACAAGTAAGTAGCTGTTTCCTATTGTCATTAATATAATGGCTTTATTGAAATAATCCACACATAATTCATGGGACTTCCCATTAAAAGCAAATCATTTCGTGATGTTCGTAATTTTATTTGGCCCCTTTTAAATGTTTTTTAACCCATTGACACTCAAGACAATTTTGGGATTAGTCATCATAAAATGTTTAAATGCCTGTGTACATAAAATCAGATTTCGTGATAATTCCAGTAGATGACTTTTTACGAACTGGAAGATCAGCTGTCAAAATCAACGACAACTATTGATAATGGCGTCGACATGTTAGCGGGAAGCCAACTTACCGCGAACAAATTTACTTGTATCGTTCGCTGCGAGCACTTACACAAACTTGCGAACAACTTACGTAAGCATTAATTACCATATGCTGAATGAAAAGTTATGTAAATGCAATTGTAAGAAACTTCTCAAAAACTTACGTAAGTCGTTAATTTTACTTACATGTGTAAAGCCAGCCTTAGGTCTAGAATCCGGAATAAGAAGAAATGATTCGGGCCGTCTATATTTTGAGAGACACCTCTGTTCGACACAATTCATAGGTTTTAACGTTCAGAAAATAATCTGGGTGACTGTTTTTTCGAACAGGTATGCGTAATTTAGTACTCAATCAGCTATCAGACATTTTGATATTTCAAAGTTTTCAAATAATCCACGTGATTTATGGAAATGATTGCTTTTAAACAATTTTACAAAATTGCGCCAACTCTGTTTCCCGACGGAGTTTTTAACATTTTTAGTCACTGAAGAGATAAACTGCCAGCAGGGCGTTGTGGGGGTGTCCGTGTTAACGAAGTAAGCAAAAATTTTACTTAGTTCTGGTAAAATTGATCAAACATTAGATAACAAGAGATAAACTGCCGGGAGTGCGTTGTGGGGGTGTCCGTGTTCCCGAAGTAAGCATTTTTTTTCCTTACTTCCGGTAAAATTGATCAAACATTTGCAAATATCAATATTCCTTCTTGAACATAAATAATCGATTTTATTTTAATTTGAAAGCATTGTACATCACAATCTTTGGGATTATCCGTTCAGTAACTTTTAATCAAAACGACGGCCAATTTTTGGCTTATTTACATCCATGGCATTCTAAAATCCGCGTGGAATAATTATTTATAGCCAAACAAATCAATTAAGCTTTGTACATTTGCGGTTTTCAGTGTGAATGTTGTTAGTCACCTATTTGTTAGCTTGGGTCACCCTCGGGCAAACAAAGCGGATGGTAAACAGCGAGCGGCGACCGGGGGACGCTTTAATTGTATTTATCGGACGCCCTCTGGAGTGGCAGTGGCGGGACGACAATTAGCGAACTCTTCAAACGTCACTCCGGTGTCAGTCGGTAAACAGGGATCTGCAGAATCCACGCATAAGTCAAGTGTATTATTCATTTCATTAAATGGATGTGATGAAATATTCATATATCGTAATACTCTCATGCGTACAATTTGTAATCAATTCTTTATTTCTACTCTTAAAATTATAAATAAAAAGAATTATTCTGTAAGTATAAAGGTTTATTAAATATATAAAATGGGCAACAATAAATAGTCAAGTGTATCAGGGGTGTACCAATCTCGAAGAGCATTGGTGAATGATTAATTTATTTGAACAACAGGGTAGTTTTAAATTTACATTAAAAAAATAAACATTTATGTTTACAAAATAAAACATCGACCTTCACGAAAAGGAAACATCGTCTCAATATTTAAACTGGGCGCCACGTCATATAATTATATGACAATTAAATTAATGCTCAAAAGAGCGGATGGCCGGGAATTCTACATAGTAATTTGCAAGGCTGCTTACTGAATCTCCGATGGCCGCCTCGAATAAGATGCTGTACGTGTGGAACTCCCTCTTCTAATGCTGCCGAAGTGCCGAACGAAGATTAAATATATTGTGGGAAGCTACTGAAACGGTTCCTCTTGGGTAACGATAGTAATGTCATTTGAAATGTTAAATGTCATGGACAATGGTGAAGAGGTAGGATAACCTGAATCGTTATAAAGATAGTTGTAAGTTCGTTGCGTTATTGATTTCCAATTTCCAAGGCAATAGTGCTTTGGAAAGAAATAATTAATTTTATCCGAATAAAGAATACAGAACCTCAAAACCTTGGTCGAATGTCGTGTACATAATGAAGGATGATAGATACTGATAATTCAGTGGAAGATTTATAAAAGCACTATTTAGCACCTTCGACAGGAGAGCGGACGAGAAGAAGAATGCAATTTAAATGAATAAGTATTCTTTCAATACGTCGTTAATTTCTCAATTTAAGCCGGAATTTTTAGTGGAGGTCAGGCACAAAAAAAACATACATTTCTGACATATCATTTTGTTTCAGTTTAAACGCGAAGTTACTTTACGGCATCGCAGGCAGCTACAACCATTTATGTGGATTAGGATCGAGAAGATAATTGGAATGCTAGCAATACAAAAACAGCTATTCAAAATGACTGTCCGTTTGATCGATTCTGGTCGTTTCTACGACTCGTTCTCAACAGTGGAATGAATGTCGGCATCTGTGTCTCCTCCCTCATGGGTATCTTCAAGACCCGTGCACACTTTTTCCTCTCCTGAAAAAGACCCCTAAACAGCATCCCCAGAGATGGCATAGGCCCTGAGGGAAATTATTTTCCTCCTGTGGGGTGTAAAAAAAATTGACTGGGAGGTTCTTCCACAACCGCAATATTCTTCTTACATTCTCCGCTCACTATATACTCTATCTAAAAATCTCGGATGAATCTCATTTAATAAGAACATCAATGAAATGGCCAACAAGTGTTTTTTTTTTATAAAGTCACAGTCTCAATTTGTAATATCAATGTGTAAACGGCAAATAATAAGTAAATTATTAATAATTGCTTTTTTTAATCATTGAAGAAGATAATATTAACATAACCTAAATGAAAGATGAAACCGGATAAAAGGACAGAAACTAAAAATATTTCAGTCGCATCTGGACTGCGATCCAGATGCGACTGAAATATTTTTAGTTTCTGTCCCTTTATCCGGTTTCATCTTTCATTTAGGTTATGTTAATATTATCTTCTTCAATGATTAAATATTACGATGAGGTTCTTAAATCTCAATAAAAATAAATAATAATTAAAAAATAATTGCTTTGTTTAAAATGTGCTTAATATGTAAATATCTACATGTTTCAGGAGCAAAGCTCCCCTCTTCAGGATAAACAATTGATCTACTAAATATAATGACAAGTATAGACAAATAATAAGAAATTAGAACAAATAAAATAGAGTGGTTTTAAACAAAGTAATCATTATTAATTTAACCTTTAAAGTGAGGCCCATCGCCATCGCGCTGTAAGGTTTAGTTACGTAAATTGCGACGACGCGCTACAGCGCTGCAATTTTCAGTGTGGTTTTTGTAGTCCTCGGGAGAGTACGTGTTCAATTTGAGCGTGGTATAATATTGCGGCTGGCGAGTGTCTTGATAACAGTATTTATTGTTTATCCTGTTAAAATAAATACACCCTAAAGTGAATCGATATTTTTCACCATTGCGAAGTTTAATTCTATTGCGGATGATCGTAATGTATCAAATGACAGCGGCACTACGGACGACGAGACGTTTGTCCCCATAAATGAAGAGAGTGACGACGGAAGTGACATTATTATACATCACAATAAAAAATTACAAATTACAAATCCGAAGATTCATTTTCTACTTCTTCAGAACGAGATTTTTGGTATTATGCCTCCAACAAAAGTTTTTTCAAATACAGTTTTTTTTAATTAGAACTATAATATTCGTCAAATTACATTCCTTACTATTATAATTTAAAAAAAAATTAAAATTGATTGATATATGTCCAAGTTATTGCATTTTTATGGAATACCATACTTTTTTAAATTTAAAAACACAGAATATCCATAGCAATTTATAAACATGTTTGCAAAATAAGCATAGCACTAAAACGGTTAGTAAATATGACTCCACAAAGTTATTTTACATCATTTGAAGCAAAGAATGTCTGTGTAAAGCAAAAATACGATTAATAACAGCTTAACGCTGCAAGAAACGCACCGGATGGTCATAACATTTTTTATCAAATTTAATATCAGAATATGACCTATGAGAAAAATTTCAAGGAATAAAACGAATTTACTCGAGCAGAAGAGCAAGTTTATTTAACTTTTTTCAGATCCTCAGACACAAAACACCTCCAAAGTTTTTAAAGCTCTGATTACCTTTCTTTTAACTTTTACCACGGACAAAATTTTATTTAAGAAAATACAAAGTTGAAACTTAAATTGCCTACTTATCACTTAATGTTTACGAAGAGGACGTTGAAAATAATTAAATAATAACAAACTTTTATTAAAATGCCTCTTAAATATTATTTTATCTGTAGGTACATACACAAAAACGTAATACTTTTTACAAATTATATTCTTGTTTAGAATGTCCTTTAATATTGAAAGTTATGTGGTCACTAATCGCTTATTGAAATATTTTGCAATCAGAAATTGAAAACGTAACATTTGTAATAAAATTAATTAGTGTCTGTGGTTAGTTAAGTGGGTTTGTTTTTTATACAAATCTACAGTTTTATTCCAAGCTTAATGAAATTTTGCACACTTGACCTTCCAAATAAGAGGAAGGTCACTGTCAGTATGAGATTTCTAAAAACCACCACCACCCCTTTCCCACTCGTTTAAGTAATCTCAAGCCTTTATTTCAAACCATTCAAAACCCCGGGCAACGCCGGTTCTTTCAGCTAGTTTACAATAAAACTAAATGAAAGTAAAAAATTTAGACACTTTTACCGGCCAGAAAATGTAAACTTTTCTAGACATTTAAAATAAGCTTAATAAAAAATTACGCTATTAGAATTTAGGCTTAATTATCACGCCATTCCTTCGCACAAGGGAGAGAGAAGATGGACCACCCTCAACTCTGTATTGGCGGCACACATTCAAATTCATACATACCTACCAACTAATGACATGACTTCACTCAAGGAAAGTAAGTCTTAATTAAACAATCTACAATAATTTACTCGTATGTATTATTTCTTCTGATTCGAAAATGATAGAATTGAAGATCTCAATGAAATCACTCTTAATGCTAACCAACTGAGGGAGAAGACGGTATCTTTGTCGTAAATTTGAATTAAATAATCTGTAATTTTATAAAGCTGATGTGTACCCGGCCTCGCTAGGGATCATTTATTTTTTGGAATAAAGTTGTGAATTCTTGCTTGTCGTTTGGGTGCCATAATTGATTTGACAGCGAAAGTAAGCATCTCCAAACAAAGAAACATTCATTTGAAAATTTTATTTCAATCCAAAAATTTATTTTTTCAACATGCATCTAAATAATAAAGTTCTTAAGCAGGTACCTTCTTGTGTTTTCCATTTTGAAAATATTCTACCCAAATAAACCATCTTCTTTTAAATATGTAATCTGTCTCTAACCAGAGTTGTATATCTATGGGCTAACCTCAATACGACATGGTGGGTTCAATGTTTTTCATACTAATTTTAAAACGTTATAAAACAGTTTTTCATACTGGATTTCGTTCAAACTACTCTCTAAATTTCCCGGCACTAATTAGAACAAACTGTGCAATTTACATCGAAACCGGTCGAGTAATTTTCAAGAAAATCGAGGACACACAGTATTCATAAGTATTCATTTTTATATATAGGTCTACGTTTTTAGGCGCTCGATAAAATAAATTGCCCGCTGACATACCGATTGAGCAGGTTGATCTGAAGTAAGTTGTCACAGCGATACAATTATACGGAACAATATGTTGAATTTTAATGAATTGGGTTTCTAATGGATGTGAAAATTGTGTTCCCTCGATGACATAAAACACCCCACCACATCAAACCACGCCGCAGAGGCTGGCGGCGGTGGCAGCGGCGGCGGCTGGTGACGGGTCGGAGTCGAACTCACTATTCTCACTAATGAGAGCATTCCTCTCATCTCCAGCTCCGGTTGTATTATCCGGAATTTGTTGACAAAACGAAACACAAAGGCTGCCGCAAATCCACTAATTGTTTGCTTATACGAGGGGAATGCCACCTTTTGTTTAGTTGTCTGGTTGCTTTTAGATAAATGTGGGGAGGATGGGCCGCATGGGACTGACGGAAAATACCTACTAGAGGTGAGAATTATATGGATCGGAGTGCTAAATTTAATATTGGTGTAAATTTGGTTTGATGCGTGACGTGGTATACAAAATAATGATATAGCCAATTGAGAGTTTCGTCAGAGGAAATGCAATTTTTCATCAGTATGAGAGTTAATGAACCAAGAGTCAAGGGGATTCTGAACCGAGATCTTCAATGATATTAAGAATACAACAAAGCCACGCAGAAAACATTATATCGGCCATTATAGGTCATATCGGCCATTTGACAGTCTCCGTGGTTGAGTGGTTACGATCCTGGGCTACGGCAAGTACGAAGGTCGCGAAATTTTATTTGATTAAATTGTGTTATTTCACAATTCATTCATTTAAAATAATATGTAGTATATTTGTGGCACATTTTAGTGTGGTAGATACTATCAGTATCGCCCTGGTGAAATACCATAATTCAGAATAGAAAATTTGCTTGAAATGATTTTAGCCGTGTTTAGTGACCAGATCTTAATAGCCAGGTACATTCCCACCTTCCTCTTGTCCATCTCATTTCTCTATCCACTATCTTCAGCCGCACAACATTCCAGAATTGGGGATGCCATAGTCTCACTGGCTCCAGAGGGTTGGGAGCAGTTGGGACTCTTGTGCGGTACTCACATAAATAAATATATATATATCGATGAGGTAATAACCAGTAATGAGAACTGGCAAAATATAACATCTAATAGATGCATATGAAACAATAATCAATGATAAATTATGCTCTCATGATGGCATAAAACGTTATTCTGATATTCTAGAAAGCGACAATGTCCAAAATAGAAATATGTACACAGAAATACACGGACACATAATACCTATTTTGTTTCAAATAAATTATGAAGATGAAGTTTTATTAATACCTGATTTAAAATAAAAACTGTCATCTATACAAGTAGAGGTCTATTCACATCTACCAGCACCGCGCAGTGCAAAACAGTACAGTGCAGGCACAGCACAGATGCGGGTATTCACATTACACCGTTCAGCACAATATAAACACAGCACAAAACAAACACAGCACAATACAAACAGAGCACAATACAAACACAGCACAATACAAACACAGCACAATACAAACACAGCACAATACAAACACAGCACAATACAAACACAGCACAATACAAACACAGCACAATACAAACACAGCACAATACAAACACAGCACAATACAAACACAGCACAATACAAACACAGCACAATACAAACACAGCACAATACAAACACAGCACAATACAAACACAGCACAGTACGGCTGTCAACTGAGCGTTAGCTTCCGCCACAACATGTTTGAGGATTTTATAATTCTATTAAGTTTTAGCAATATCTGCATCTATTGACGCCAACTGACGGAGACGTCAAGATGGCGGTGCTAGAGGTGATGTGTTCATACTAACTGAGCAGGCGCAGGCGCAGGTGTAGACGTCACCAGCAGCCACCAGCACCGTCAAAATATTCTAGCCGACAATATCCGTCTGTGCTGGTCTGTACATGGAAAGATACGTTACGCTTACGTACGGTGTAAAATGAGTGTGCTCATGGATAATGTAAGCAAATAATGTTGTCATGTCTGTTCTGCACTGTGCGGTGCTGGTAGATATGAATAGACCTTTATACAGTCCCAAGTACATTCATACTCATACTTCCTCATAAGCCGTGTTCACAATGGGAGTAAAAAAATTTCATTTTCCGGAAGAGGGTCAACGGCCGTTAAACGCGTTGTTAGTTTTACGTTTTCATGGATATTCGAACACACAAATTGCAGTGAAAAATTAATCAAATTCCACATCACTTTGCTTCCTAACATAAAATTGGTATTTAATAAAATACCAACCTTTTGTTCTAAGATAAATTTGAGTAACGGCGGCCATTAGTTGTAAACTCGGTCTGCAGCCAACTTCAGACTTTCAGCCTTTGCAGACTTTAGTATTAACGTAGGCAAAAACCGCTCAGCAAAACCGCCGGGCCGCTACTCTTGTCAGGTTATATGCTAAATCGGGACTGCATTTATTATTGCACTGAAAGGCTCATTTCCCGAACGAGGCTTTATATTAGAATGTTTAATTCGCGGATACCGCGCCACTTCAAAAATGCCGGTTGCGGGTTTCCAACCGCCGCGGTTCAACCGCGTTAGCGCTCCCTCCCATCTGAAACATTAACGTGGCGGGCCCGAATTCCTGTGGGTGGCTGCCACGTGGTTTAAGACCGCAGTACGCGTTAGGTTTACTCTATTATGAAAATATGAATAATTGTTTATTCGCACACAGACATTATTTTTAACCTTGGGGTATTTGCGGCCGGTTCAGAGTAAAAAAAAAGAAGTTTAGTATCGCCCCCGGTAGAAAAATCCAAGCACAATATATACGAACCGCAGATTGACTAAAATAGTTACGGTAAAGGTCTAATTATTCGGGTGCTAAAAGTGTGTGCTCGACGCGTAATATAAAAAGTACGAAAATACACGATACAATAAACTTCTGCATAGGAATGATACGAATCTATGAAGCTGAGCTATAATATTCATCAATCACACCCATAAGGAACAAATGTTATTTTTTAATAAATAATGACGTTCAAACTTAAATACCAGTATATTTAGTTTTTTTTTTAAATTTAGTTTTATGTAGTTAAAATAATTTTCAATTTTTCAAAGCCCCCCAAAACGCTTCAAATCCATGGCCGGTCAGTTTCGAGGTTAGAATGTCAAAGGTCAAAAGAAGAATGAGCTTTACCGTACATAATTTTATATTATATGCATAGTAAACCATAACTAAACATAGGTAATAAAATTATGTACCTCTTTAGAATCTTTAACTCAAAGAATAATAATAGTATTGAGCACTAATATTATTATAATAACCGTATTGACAATTGGTTTGCTCGTGAATACACTGATGTATTTCACAAATCATGTTTTTTTTAAATAGTTTCAAGCATAAATTACATGAATGAAATGACTTTTGTTACACTTCTTTTTTATATATCAATGCTCTATGGCTACATATTTATTAAGATGCCAATGACGTTATTCATTATGAAGATTGTGATAAAAAGATAATTTAAATTGTAGACAATGAAACTGACTACAACCAATTATAATAAATAGGGAGCGACATGCAAAGATAATAATTATAAGTCTCGAATGACACGAGAACGAGACGAAGAACTCCGTTCAAAAATAGTAATCATTACTTACCTATAGAATTATGATTGCTACACGAGTTATTTAGAAACGACCTGAGAGCAAATTAGAGCGACGTAAAATGCGTGTATTTTATGTACTTTAGACCTCCACAAACTCAACAAAACATCAGAATACCGCATACGATTATAATGGCCTCCCCCATTAAAACACGACGCAAAATACTGTACTTAGATACTATTACCCTCCTCTATTATATATTTTATTTTTTGGAATGTCAACTCATCTTCTTATTTGAAAGTAGAGGTACATTTAGTTTCCTCGTGTAACCTACTAAAAAAAAACTGCAACTCGTCCTAGAGTTGAAGAAGTTCGCCCTAATGAGAGATGACATTCATAACCTTACTTAAATGACTTTATTTACTCACACCCAATTTTAATTTGGACAGTGTTTAAAATGATTTATTACCGATAAAATCGATTTGCCTAACGGTATACTCAATGTGATCTAACCGAAGTTTTAATATGGCTTTGAACGCCAAATACAGCTGTAACTATAACTTTAAAAAAAAAAACTAAATTAAAATGCTTGCAAACCTTAATAATGTTTTTAACATTATTAAATTTGATTTACTTCAAATTTTATTAAAGAAAGTTAAATGGAATTCCACTAATTAAACACAAAAACAATAAATTAAAATTAGTGAAGTGGTATATACAAAGTGTATTTTCAATTTATATAATTAATAATGATGCCACAAAGTTACCAAACATTTGAAGAAATTACAAAAACAATTAATAATTCATTAATTGATAAACTAAAGTTCTTAAAAACTTAAGACAAGATTTTTGTGCATAGCGCAAAGGGTAACAATTATTATTTTTATAAACAATAATTATTAATTTAAAACAATAATTATTATAATTTCTTCAAATATTTGGTAACTTTTTATTCCTGAAGATGATAGCATTGCTATCGAAACATGTAGAGAAATATTTATATATTTTAATTAAAGTGGTAAATACAAAGTATATTTTTAATTTATACAATAATTATTAATTTAAAACACTCATCCAAATTGAAAAAACCTTCCGAGCAAAGATAAATGTCGCTGGCAGGACTCGAACCCGCACCCTTCTAATGTCCGGTTAGATGCTCTACCGTTGAGCTACGTCGGCTTATCGCAAACCCGCCAAGTTAATCAATATATACTAGTGTTCCATTCAATAATTACTGTTTTTTTTTTGTTTTTGAGTCCTGCCGGCGACATTTATCTTTGCTCGGAATAATGTTTTTAACATTATTAAATTTGATTTACTTCAAATTTTATTAAAGAAAGTTAAATGGAATTCCACTAATTAAACACAAAAACAATAAATTAAAATTAGTGAAGTGGTATATACAAAGTGTATTTTCAATTTATATAATTAATAATGATGCCACAAAGTTACCAAACATTTGAAGAAATTACAAAAACAATTAATAATTCATTAATTGATAAACTAAAGTTCTTAAAAACTTAAGACAAGATTTTTGTGCATAGCGCAAAGGGTAACAATTATTATTTTTATAAACAATAATTATTAATTTAAAACAATAATTATTATAATTTCTTCAAATATTTGGTAACTTTTTATTCCTGAAGATGATAGCATTGCTATCGAAACATGTAGAGAAATATTTATATATTTTAATTAAAGTGGTAAATACAAAGTATATTTTTAATTTATACAATAATTATTAATTTAAAACACTCATCCAAATTGAAAAAACCTTCCGAGCAAAGATAAATGTCGCCGGCAGGACTCAAAAACAAAAAAAAACAGTAATTATTGAATGGAACACTAGTATATATTGATTAACTTGGCGGGTTTGCGATAAGCCGACGTAGCTCAACGGTAGAGCATCTGACCGGACATTAGAAGGGTGCGGGTTCGAGTCCTGCCGGCGACATTTATCTTTGCTCGGAAGGTTTTTTCAATTTGGATGAGTGTTTTAAATTAATAATTATTGTTTATAAAAATAATAATTAATAATTCATTCATAATCTTGCCTATCGCCCCTTCGCCTTACTTATTATTCAGATGGAGATACCATAGTTCCACTGGCTCGTAGCAGTTAGATCACTTGTGCAGTATAATTTTTTTTATTACTCTCTTCAGTGAAGAAAAAACCCGTGAAATCTCGTCCCACCACTTTAAAAAACACTTCAATCTACACACTTCGTTTGGGGTTTTGACTGATTGGTTGGACTATCTAGAACCTGGACAGGGCTATTGACGCGATGCTTCTACATATTTTCTCATGGGAATCTTTACAATCGTTTACACATATTTCCCATGAAATCAATAATAAAGACATTTAATAATCCATAATCATTCAACTTAAGCATTTTCTCAGCCCAGTAGTTAAAAGCGAGGTCGCAGCGTTTCCCACGACCGGTTGAAGATCTGGCGACGGCCGCTATTATTATTATATATTATTACGATGAATTTAACTACTGCCTTCTTTGTACGCTTTATATAATAGGGGACAACGTTACGTACGTACATTGTACGTGGGTAATCACTTGTTGGCATTGCAGTGACAGTATCTGTCTAACTACTGTTAACAAAAATTGACGTAGGAAACACAGGTAAAATTGAAAAAAAGGAATTTCCCTTTCGAGCGTTAGAAGCAGCATACTCCTCAGAACTTCTTCATATTTGATAGTGTTCATCATGTGAAGTGGATAGGACTACAACATTACTTTGAGAGGGTGATTACTCGAAGGGGAATTCCTTAGCAAAGGCGTTCCAAATATCTAATAAATTGCAAACATCCGTTGAATCCAGCCATAGAGATGTTTTTATAAGTCTGGGGAACTCTCCAGGTCTCAATTCCATTGAAAGTTTATAGACGATAGGGAAGGAAAGTCCCAGCAGTAAAAAAAGAATTGCACCATAAAAGGAAAGCTGATTACAGCATTTTCTAACTTTGGTTTGATTTGAGATGTCAAAGAAGGCGATAGTAGCGCCGCGTTGCCGGTCACGTGAACGCCATAATTATTGAACATATTCTAATCGAATCGCCGCTTGTTTATAAGCTACTAATTGAGATACTTACAGCGAATACCTTTTCACACGAAGCGATTGCGACGCTGCTATTGAAGTAGCACCTACAAAATATCTTTGTGTAATCGGGGCTGTAGTGGTTGTACACGATTTGGAAGCACTATTAATACAAAACAACGTTTAACATTGAGGCCGTAGACTCTTGTTTTACGCTACGTATCCACTTAATTTAGTCATAAACACTGTTATTGTTCTTTGTCGATTGTTTCCTGTGTGTACGGTTTAGTCATGGAGTTGTGGCTTATGACAATGTTGAGACATCGGTGAATCATAGTTCACACTTTCGGTTTTGAAAACCACATTCGTACACATTTTGCTTCTTGGGTGGTTAGATAATATTGCATTATTGGCATACCATAGACAAGAAAATAGATCGATGACAAATAATGTAAATGACGATGACGATTCTGAATAGTAACTAGTCCCACGCTGTACACTGATTGTTAACTGATCAGAGAAGGATAGAAGACAGAACCATCAAAACAGTGCACAAATCCAAAACATAATATTATATTATATGTTACAAGACCCTTAAGCAGACCAAGATAACTGAGAGGCTGCGAGAGGATTTCAGGAAGCAAAGGGTAAATCAAGGAGGCTAAAGATTTACAAAAGCTTTAAGGTCATAGGAAATAAGCAAGACTCCTGTTTATTATCCTTAAAATTCACTTATTACATCATTTCCACATCACGTTACTCTAGCCTCCATCCAATCTCAAACCAATCACAATCAATTTCCCGCCAATTACGTATCCGTCCAAATCACTGCTTTTGTTTAAAACCATTTTTGAACAATTGAAAAATAAATTAATTTACAATAGAATGGAAATCTATTTAACAAGTACCTATCCAGATTTCAAGAAAATATATTTTTGAAGCTAAAAGATAAAGTTGTAAAAATAAACTTATACCAACAGTTAACCCTTTCAGACCTGAATTAAAACTGAGAGTGGTAGAACAAATTATTTGATATTTGATAACCATTTTTTTTTTAATTTTATTAATTAGTAAGTTTTGATACAGAGTTAACATTATTTTCAACTACCAAAAACGAGGAACATGCCTGTATTATGGTAGTCGAATTGGAAAAGTTAAATGATTTTTTTAGGTAATTCAGTACTTTAGAAGTTATTGCTAGTATTACTTGAAAGAACATTAGGTCGCAGAGGGAGTGTTTCACATAAAAAATCAAATCATACAACGTATACAAAAAAATAACCCTTTATTTATTTAAAAACAAATGATATAAAAATTAAATAATAAAAATATGCCTTCAAAAAGCACATAAAAAAATAAAGAGAAAAAAATTCGGTCGACATTGAACACGAAATTCACCTAAACCCTTCCCTCCCTTACGGTACTAGGAAATTCCTCGAGCTCCGAGCTACACTTGGTGTACATGGTACACATTCATAAGTTGGTAAGTTGGAAGAAAATGGACAGTTTACATATATTACTTACGTAAATCATTTTATTAATAGAACCCAAATATTATTATGCACTTAAATAAGTCAAATATTGTGCATAAGTGCTGAAAATGACGAAAAACATCGGCCACGTAGAAATCGTATGATACGTCCATTAGAGCTGGCAGAGCGCCGGCTACTACTGGCGACCGCGTATCGTGGTACGGTGAGCGTACCCCTCTAGCTTACTACTGTACCAATCGGCAAGTTATCAACGCATGCAGACATACTTAAATATATATATTAACTAATGATTTTTTGACAAAACATTTTTTTCTGTTGCGTTCGATAAATACTATAAAAAATATTTTAAGTATTTTATTTTAAAATATAAATGTATTGCTGAACTCTGAGATTACTTTATTTACAGAGATTTTCAATAAATTAAATATATGTCAAATCAGTTGACAGCATCGGGAAGGAAAGGTTTATAAAAATGGCTACCGCCTGAACGAGTAGCTAAAATCTAACGAAAAAAATAGTGTGCAAAGCCAGTAATACCAGCAATTGGAAAACGAAAAGCGCAAATATTTATTCGATCCAGATGGGGAAGAAAACATTCAGAAACCTATGTTTTTTCAAATATACCCTACGGAAGGGTTAAAATAACTACTGCCATTTTAAAACGTAATTATTTGCGACGTTAAACAACGACACGGACGTTAAATGAAACCGTTGTTTTCGAAGTGGCTCTTAATTCTCGATTGCTTTTAGAAACCGAGTGACTTGTATTATTTCAAGTGATTTATTCAAATATTTTAAAGGGCTTTACGAGGCCGAAAAAACACTGGTGGCTGGCTTTAATAGATTTTACGTTCATAATGCTTTACGATACGAAAGCTCCAAATATTTTGGTATTGAATGTGTTGGACATTTTTATTGGCAATTTGTGAGAATTTTGGGTGAATGTTATATTATTTTTTAAAGCGATTTGAATATCTAACAAGTTATAAACTAATATAAAACAAATCCGCTTGTAAAAGACAGAAAGCAATAAACCTTATTTTATTAAACTGTTGAAAACAATTCCCAAAGTTTTAATACTTATTCTAAAAAGTCTTTAGATACAGTTGTTTTGATTGACAGATTTACTAGAATTTATAATTTAATGGGAAGCAGGCGATATTATACAAACATTATTATTATTATACAGGTACCTTTATTTGACATGTTTTCAGGAACCCATTTCTTGAACTACAAAGGCAAAAAATTAAAATATTAATCGGACGTCATCTACTTCGACTCAATTAAATTTTTATTTGACTAACTACCCATCAACCCGATTCCCGGAGGAGTAGGCATGGAGGATAGACCGCCACACATCTTCGAACACACCCTTTTCTTCATTTACATTCCTGCATAATCTTTTGGTATTCTGACTCCTGTTAACAATGACAAAACAGAACAATGACAAGACAGAACAATAAAAAAAACAGAACAATGACAAAACAGAACAATTACAAAACAGAACAATGACAAAACAGAACAATGACAAAACAGAACAATGACAAAACAGAACAATGACAAAAACAGAACAATGACAAATAGAACAATGACAAATAGAACAATGACAAAACAGAACAATGACAAAAACAGAACAATGACAAAAACAGAACAATGACAAAACAGAACAATGACAAAACAGAACAATGACAAAACAGAACAATGACAAAACAGAACAATGACAAAACAGAACAATGAAAAAACATAACAATGACAAAACAGAACAATGAAAAAACATAACAATGAAAAAACATAACAATGACAAAACAGAACAATGACAAAACAGAACAATGACAAAACAGAACAATGACAAAACAGAACAATGACAAAACAGAACAATGACAAAACAGAACAATGACAAAACAGAACAATGACAAAACAGAACAATGACAAAATAGAACAATGAAAAAATAGAACCATGACAAAACAGTGATAAAAACAGAACAAAGAAAAAATGCCAAAACAGAACACTGACAAAACTGAACAATGACAAAACAGGACGATGGCAAAACAGGACAATGGCTAAACAGGTCAATGACAAAACAAAACGATGACAAAAAAATAACATGATAAAATGAAAGATTCGATTACGTTAGGTATTAAAAAATGCTCAGCATTTGTACATAGTTGACATTATTTATTGTCACATTACAACGGATCGTTTCAACTCTTTTTTTTTTAGTTCAACAAGTCGGCTATGGAATGATTTGTGGGCCTGCGGGTTTCCTCTCTCCTTCAGCATGGGTCCGTTTAACACTCAGGTTCACTCCTTCCTATCCTTACCCTCCACACAGCATTCCCAAAGATGACATAGGCTCTGAGGGAAATTATTTTCCGCGAAGCCTACTGTTTGGAGTCAAAATAAAAAAAAACATTCATGTTTTTGTTTTTCAATGTTTTGTTTTGAAATGAAACCGTGTAAATATTATACACGCGTTTGGTGCATCTCCTGACTATGCAGCGGCGCCGATAAAAAATGAGTCAATGAGTCTGGCTCATCGCAGTGTGAAAGGACGCATCATATATCGCATCCTATCATATGCAGCCGACGGAAGAACGGGTGATGCGAGTCTATAAAACACGCATCGTCGGCTACCTCGGATGCCGATTCGAACCGAATGCACTTTTTGTGCAGCATATGGCGGGTGTTTGCACACTGCACACAGTAACTGTTGGAATAAAAACCACACTTTTTATTATTGTGGTTTGGTGACAATATATTATGGACGAATTGCGTTCTGCCAAAATTGAATACTTTTATTTCGGAACGGGAAAGAGAGTTTGAAATGGATTTGTATTTATTTCCTAAATTATTTATACATTATCAGAAAAGCTATCAAAAACATTGACGTTACATTAAAAATTATTATCCGAATTACTCCAAACATATAAAAACGTCAATGCGGTGTGCACTTCATCTGTTCTGTTAGATCAGATTAGACTACTTCACGAAAACGAAAACAAAAAATATAACAAAAAATTATGTGAAAAGTGTCCTAACCAACGAGTCCCAACTGCCAGGAGCCAGTGGGACTACGCGGCCTCACCAATTGGGAGTTTGTAGTGAGGCTGGCGTAGATGAAGAGGAAAAATGAGGGTTGATATTTAATTGGCTGCATAGATCTGGTCACTAAAATTTCAAGCAACGTTTCGACTGCTTGAAAACATTAAACAATGCTATAACGAGAGTACTGACCTATCCGAAATAAAGTGCATTCATACCTATACTATAAAAACTAGTCGTTACTATCATCGCGAGCTGAAAATAAGAGCCGACCTAAATAGTCTCGACTGAAAATGTGCATATTTCATCACGCCAGAGCTCACCGTTGGAGAGTTTTGCAACTTCAAACAATCATATTTATAATTTCTTCAAATGCTTGATAACTTTGTGGCATCATTATCAATTATATAATTGAAAATACACTTTGTATATACCACTTTACTTAAAATATATAAATATTTCTACATGTTTCGATAGCAATGCTATCATCTTCAGGAATAAATGAATACTAATAAAGTGTATTTTCAATTATATAATCATATTTATATTATATCTCGTATATCCGCCCTCACTTAGAATACTGCACACCGATATGGACACCTTTATACCAAGCCCATATTGAAAGAATCAATAGCATTCAACGTAAATTCTTGCGCAAAAATTATAAATTTTATTTACGCATGCAAATAACACTGAATCCTTAAAAATCCAAACTTCAGTAGGCTTAAAATGCGACGTATAATATTTGCTTTGACTCACCAGAGCACATTAATTTTTTCTAAAAATCTACATACCGTCAAGACAAACACGATAAACCATTTTTTTTTTCATTTGCACGCTTACAGGACCAAACCTTAGGATAAATTCCCCCAATTGTGCGCAATATAACATACAATTTTACAACATCGACATCCTTCACAATACCCTTTCCAAATATCGAACCGAAGTAAGGTAATGCGTACGACCACAAATTTATGCCGAATGTAAAATGTATCGAGAGTCCCGATCCTATTTTCCTCTTCCTCTCTCTCCTTGCTTCTTGTTCTTTTTTTTCTTGTTAGCTTCATAAATAAAGCACCTGTCTTTTACCAATGTTAGCACACAAAACTGTGTTAGCTTAAATTTTGTTTAACTTCCTATGTATCAGTGGCGTGCAGTCCATAAAGGCTGGAAAGCTTTTACGTACGGCTAAGAAAAACGAACCAAATAAAGAAATTATACGATAATAGAAAATGTTCTGATCAAAGTGCATTTTCCATGAAATTGATAAGGAACTTGTACGCCCATTTATTTAATTAGCCACAAGAATCAGCAGAAGATGATAAAAAATATAGCCTTTTTCAAACATTCACTCAACAAATTACATACAGCCTAACTTTTGGTGATAAGGCATTGCACGCCACTGCTATTGTGTAATATATAAAGGGTATTTTTTTTTAGAGGTTTAGTTTTTAAACTGGCAACATTGTTTCTACAGACTATCAATTTGACTGTTGATTTGTAGTCAGTACGTTTTGCCATTTCAGAAACAAAACTGGTCTTTTGGCAAAACGTACTGACAACAAATCAACTCTCAACTGTCAAATTGACAGTCTGTAGAAACAATATTGCCAGTTTAAAAACCAAACCCCAAAAAAAACACCTATATGTATATATATATATATATATGTTTTTATTAAAAGCTTTAAAAAAAATCTTAAAACAAATAAATAAATAATTCGGGTTTACAGATAGGTCTGCACCATCGATTTGAATATCCAAAACAAATACTTCACCATCAATAAGTTGACTTCAATGAGGCTCCCATTAGGCATCTCCCAATCATAAATAATTAAAATTCAAGATGATCCGACTTCATCAAGTAATAATAATCTGTCCCCCTGGGCGATACCGCGGAGCCGGTGATCCTGTATTTAGTAGGCATCTGAGGCCCGATTCCGGTTCTTTTTAAGGATAAGCCATTCTCCTTAAGCTTGAAGACTTTGCATAACTGCGGTTTCGGTTCTCTCGGATGACAGCAGCAGTTGTTATTCAGCAAATGACGTTCTTTAAAAATATCGATATTTGCGTAGTTTTTTTTTGCGTAGTACAAAAGAAAAACTTTTACTGTGTGGTTTTTCAGCTATTAAATAGTATTGACTTTAAAAACATTATTAGTGAATTATTTGTAGTATAATAATGCTATTAAGACCCTAAAATGCCGTCCGAGCGGAAACTAAACAATGTTTGAAAAGGAGATGTGTTAATACGGAAGATAGAGGGAGCACGCTAATATAAATAAATGCTTAGGGAGTAAGCGATCGTTTAAAAAACATTTAATAATTTACGACATGTTTAGAATAGAGCAAAATCTCAAGACTGCCGACTTAAGAAGCATTTAAAGAAACGCTGTGAATATTTTCATACCTATATACCTATAACATGCCAAGTAACAGAACCACGCGTGTTATTTATATTTTTGGGAGCATACTTTGCGATTTCGCAAAAGGGAATTTCAAATAATTACTTTTTCAACCAGAAATCTGAACAGCGATTGTCTTAAAAAAAAAACGTTTTTTTTATTAAGTGCATAAAAACTATTAAGTTCTCAAGGAAAGTTTGTAATACGTACATAGAAATTCTGAATGTAGGGGATTAATTTAACCCAATTAACGAAATTGCGATGTTTGTAAAGTACCTACGCCGACAGCCAAAATGTTAAATAAAAGTCGTTGAAATTCTAAAAATTATAATAAAGTACACGTGTTATGTGTGATGCCCATATACTTTTTAATAATACCGTTATAATTAAACCATAAAACTCCTTTAAAAACGTATTGTCATGGACATGAATCAGAACCGCAGTTAAGCAAAATGTCTTCAACCTTAAGGATAAGGACTATGTCTTATCCTTAAAAAGAACCGGAATCGGGTCCCTGGTGGGGATCTGTTAGGCATCTGGTAGGTACATTTCCGGTAGGCTGGATAATTAATCGGGTACCACCTCGCGGGGCGAATCGAGAACCTATAAACTCGAGGATCCGAGTTTCATCAAAATCAGGGGAATCAAATTATACGTAGATAATGAATTATTCATCGCGATCTGGTAAACGGGGTGATTGCGTTCACGGGCTGCAAGTAAGCGGTTTGTTTTTATAGGCGTACCGCCGATAGCTCCGTTGTAACTTCTCACTCTTGTAATGATGACCTATGTGACAGAGTGGCGAGCTACTTAGCTAAGGAAACGGGCCAGGGGTTCGAATCCCAGTGTCAATAGACATATCTTTCTTATAGGTATACATTATAATAAGAATTTTTCTTTCTTTCATTGCCCTCCTGTCGAAAATTTTATATTTAAAAAGTGTATTAAATATTCAGTAACGCCGTAATAAAAAAATAAAAAAAAAACAATTAAGAATCGAAACGTTGCATTAAATAGCTTTAGTCGATAGTTAGTGACCAAATCTAAACAGCAGTGGCGTGCATTGCCCTATGACCAAAGGTAGGCTGTGTGCAGTTTTTCAAATTCTTGAATGAATTGTGAATTGAATATTTGAAAATGGCAAAATAATAATAATAATAATAATAATAATAATAATAATAATAATAATAATAATAATAATAATAATAATAATAATAATAACAATAATAATAATCGGACCATTTCTATAGCGCCGCTTTTGTGAAAAATCACCTCTGGGGCGCTGTACAAATATTACTTCCTATTCTTATATTACGTCTATTCTACGAATTTATCATCTTCATCATATATCAATATCAATGTCATCTTCTATGAATAGTTGTGGTCAACTAAATAAATGGGCGTAAGTTCCTTGCCAAACTCATGGAATTTTTTTAAATCAGAAATTTGTCGTATTTTTTATTACCTATTAATTTACTTTTTTAGTTTGCTTTTCTAAGGGTAGACACGGCTTTTAAGCGTTTATAGATTGCATGTTAATGCTGAGTAGCCAAGGTTACCTCCCAACCTTCTATTCTGCCTTCTCTTTTCACTCCCCACTTCGTTCCGCCTCATGAAATTCCTCAAATCGGGGGTTGCGATAGTCCCACTAGATGTAATCAATGGTACTTTTGTGCGGTAATCACATAAAAAACGCATGTCACAGAAATATGCGATATAACCGAGCTCTCAGTGGCAGGCCTATATCGCAAGGCGAGTAGAAACTGACCCTCGAAAGATAAAAACATTATATTAGGTAGGTACTTATGCCATTTTATTACGGCACGGGTAATAATGTATTTAATTTAAGTGTTCATGGCCTTTCCCTTTGAACCCTGGACGTATTAATTTTTTGACAACGACCGTCCGGCACATTTTTAATGACTCCGGATAATATGAAAACATAATATTCATACAGGTCGAAATAAACATTTTTACCTACTACATAATTATGACTAAAAAAGGCAGGAAAAAGGCCATGATTATGGAAAGGCTGAGAAGTACCTATCTGCTTATTAGCCTATTCGAATCTGGTTAATAAACAGAGATAAGGGTGATATTGAGAGGATGAACGAAATGGATTTTAAATCCATATACGAGAATGAACATAGATGCATATTGATTGTTTTTGTGTTGAATTCGTATAATTTCGTTAAAAAAAATTTTTAAATGAATGTAAATCAAATTTAATAATGTTATTATTCAGTTCTGCAAGTATTTTTAGTTTTTATTATTGTAACAGCTGTTTCGGCGTTTAATGCCATTTTCAAACTGATTTAAAAGGAGTAAAAACATTTAAATAAGTATTAATTGATAAACTAAAGTTCTTAAAAACTTAAGACAAGATTTTTGTGCATAGCGGCAAAGGGTAATAATTATTATTTTTATAAACAATAATATTATCTAACACTCATTCAGTTGAAAGCTCCGAGCAAAGATGTCGCCGGTAGACTCGAACCCGCACCCTTCTAATGTCCTAATCTTCTAATGTGCGGGTTCGGAGTCCCAACTTATCTTTGCTCGGAAGGTTTTTTCAATTTGGATGAGTGTTTTAGATTAATAATTATTGTTTATAAAAATAATAATTATTTAAATAAGTCGTCATCATTTTGTGGATTAACCACAGTTTGAAAAAAAATAGATGCATATAATCAGTGGCGTGCGTGAAGTTTTAAATCAAGGAAGACAGTAGGAAAAACAACGAATTCATTTATATTAAAAAAAATTGCACAGATTTGGTAAGTTTTCGCTAAGAATTAATTAAATTATTTTTTTAAATAGCTGTAAATAATCGAAATGATTCCGATTGATACAATTTTAAGTAAAAAAAAAATTAACAACAAAAAATAGCCACAAAAAACTTATTAAACGCTAATCCACATAATATAAAAAGTAAGAACAATCTTAGTTACCAGTGGCGTCGTATTTTATTCATAAATCATTTTTCTTCCGGCGGAATAATATTTTTTTCTTCTGAATTATGAGGAACGGCTGCGGTGCATGTTTCCCACATTACTCAATTTTGGGTTTGAGGCCAAAATACCCATCCGAACTGAACGATATATTTTTTTTTAATTAAAGATTTAGTAGTAGTGCGGATGAGTAGTATTTTTTCTTTTTTAAATTATGAAGTACATGCCATGGAAAAAATACAATTTTCATTATTGTAGAGGCAATTTAGAAAATTATTTGGGGGTTTTTTTATGTACATTTTTTTTTAAATTGTCGTATTTGTAACGTAAATAAAAATACAAAAATAAAATTTAAAAAAAAAAACACGTTTTTTGGATCGATATTTTAAATTATAAACAGTATATTTGTGTTCCAACGTAAATTGGTCGTTTTAAATTTAATTTAAAGTTCACCGTAATACTTATTTTAATAAAAAAATATATATATACATATATTTACATATCAAGGGGTAAAACTTTTTTTTTATCACCGTTAACCCCCAAATAATTGTTAAAGATTCCTCTAAAATCGCGAAAAATCAATTATTTAATGGCCTATCATAATGTAAAACAAAAATAAATTACTTCTCATCCGTACTAGATATTTAACATACTTCTTGATTTTAAAAAAAATCATTAGGTTTAGGTCAGTATTTTGGCCTCAAATCCAAAATTAAGTTTTGTATGAAACAGGCCGCCCAGCCGTTTCTCTTAAGACCGTCATTTTATACAAACAATATTTTAGGCAAATATTCAATCAATTCAAAGGATAAAGACGTCAAACTTACTGACACGGAAATTTATAAATTAGATTAAAGTGATTGTTTAGTATACTATATCGATAAAACAATACGCAATGTTAACATTAGAATTAAATAGCTTAAATAATAACGGTTTATCGGAATTCTCCTGTCACCTTATTGGTAAAAATGATACCTCCAATCAAAGCAACGGTGCTAATATTCTGCACAAAAATATGGTCATGGCAAGACATTTAATAATTTAGAAGCACTTCAAATAAAAAAAACCTTAAAACCAAAAGCCAGATTCTTAATAATCAATTAAATGTGTCCAATAGCCCTATATTATATATATTTCCCACAACTCATAAAATTTCCATTATCCCTTAATCACTTGTTCAGGTGACGCTTTGTCTCTTTAGATATAATATGGTAACCCATTATGTACACAGTTGTCTCCTTTATGTTACCATATTAGATTTTAATATCATGCCATCTCACTGGTCCTTTATTCTACGTTTGTTTTGTCTCATTCTATGTGTATACTCGTATATAAGCACACACAATGCATTTTTATTAGTTTAATTTTGTACCCTAATGAGGCTTGTGTTAAGCGAAACCGGTCTGCTGTAAGAAATTAAATAAATTTGGTGGTTATAAACAAAGTTATAATTTTATTTGACAAAACTTTAAATTTATTTTTTTAAAAAAACGTACCGGGAAAGGATTGTAATTATTTTTCTTCACTTTTTAAAAACTATTTTCATATTATAAAGTAATTAATAAATATTTCCCCGACGTTCCTCTCCCTCTTCACGTTAACTTAGCCCTATAATAAGGTACATATAAACGGCTGATAATTCACCACAATTTACGAAGTTCCTTTTTCAAATGGGAAGAAATGCATTGTCTTATTTGTGGCCGCCATTATCGTGACAGTTTGAAGTGCAAAAATTAATAAGGGCGCCGCCGCACTATGCCATAATTCAGCCGGGACGGGAAGACTACGAATGTACGTGGATGAAACTCTCCCTGGGGGTAGTTCCTTTTCTGTCGAGTGGAGAACGCCTCGGGGGCGACAATCCAGAAGAATGTTGTCTATGAACACACACACCGACACGGTGGGGATCGCCATTGTTTGAGGAACGGCAGTTTACGTTTATACCGAGGAAAATAAGGGGACATTCAAAAGATGCTACATCGCCATAATTAATATTTGGTTGAAATACCTAGTTTTACTATACGGCTTCTAGCTTCTTCGCAGACTTTTACCTAAATATATTTGGACATAATATTATAATCAGATTCATTATGAAAGTAGTATAAAATTTTAGGCCAAAATAAATTTTTCATTCAATTTTGGAATAACTTATTGAAGCCTGTAAACCTCGTTTTAATATATTTTTAATCTAATTGTAGAAAAAGTCGACCGCTGCTTCATATAAATAAAAATAGGATAGGTATTTCCGAGACACTATCTAAAAATTACAAATAAATTCGGGAAGAATCTTGTAGTCATGGTAAAAAGGAAGCAGCCAAAAATATATGGGAATTAATAGAAGATGATATTGACAGTTCTTAGAAATCGTAGTACGATACCGGTAAAAATGACGGGACGGATTAGGGTAGCCGTAGCTCAGTGGATTAGAGCGCAAGGTCCCGGATGGACCATGAGGCCCTGGGCTCGAGTCCCAGCTGCTACCGTTAGCTTTTTCTTTTGTGTCTGTTCGGTTTCATGTTTCGCTTTGAGAGTTGTTAATATTATCCATCAATGATTAAAAATATAATTTACAGGTCGCAAGGTCATTTTCATTTCGAACTAATTGAGATTTTAAATATCTGTTTAAGGACAAGCACTCAAATAAGGCGCTATACGTCAGTTCGCAGGTTGCAAACGCAAGCAGCACAACAAATAATTTATCTGTAAATTCTATACGGTTAGTTAGTAAAAAAATCTAAGATGTCCAATGACGAAAATCCCCCAACTGTAATCTTTTAAATTCTGTGAAATGCATGATAACATATCTGAAAATGTGTGTAGGTTGAAAACCAGTGAAGGCATTTTCGAGCGTTTTACCCAAAATTCATTAAAAGTCCAAGAACTTTTGTCATTGGAAACCTTACACATTTATCCGTGTAGAATTTACAGATAATAATTAGAAGACTGCAAAGTGTGATTCTTTTAGTGTCCTCCTTAAAGTATAAAAATTTAAGAAAATACGAATTTAATGCAAATCTCGGGTGAAACGGGTAGAAAAGCGAGCTGATTATATTATAGAGTAACTGTTGACTTCATGTCAGGTGAAAGAGATAACAAAAGTGAAGTAACAGAATAGTTGTAATGTAAGAATACTTAATACATAAATGTTCAATGTTAAATCGTACAAGAAAATAACACTATTTTTTAGAATATGTAGAATATGTGGTCACCCAAAAAAAAAACAAATAAATTTAATTGGTGAAAATATCAAAACCTATTAGAAATATGTATTTAATAAAAAAATAATAAAAACACATTTATATTTTTCAGACTTGTTACATTATATTCCAGAGACTGTTTCCAAGATATACCCGGATGTAGGTGAACGTGGGTACATTCTTATGCGCTTTACGTACGGAACTTCCTTACGATAAAAGTTAGACTGTTCCCAAAGTTTCCCAAGCAGAGACACGACTGGGCGCCCTAACAATGTCATAGGTGCTGATGGAGGATAGAGACCCATCAATTCACACGAAATTACTATGCCCAGAGAACACCTTGGTAGGTAGGTACTACTATTTAAGGGGTGTAGTTACCGCGATGATTTAAAAAAACCTATTTACATTTCTATACATACACGAACAGTGGCGGTTCGTGACTTATAAGTGTGCTAAGATTGAAATAATCGACATGATTGATTTTTGACGCATTTGAAAACACACTTATGTATCCGAAATTACAAGGTCGAATGTGTAGATTGATAGTAAAATATTATTGCTATTGGAAGACAAATGCATCGTGTCAAGTCTCAACTCTGAAGTTCTCATCGAGTCAAGTCTCAACAGCATCATCTGAAAATAACAAATATGTCGACAGAAAGTCAAGTATGTCAACTGGAAGTCAAATGTGTCTACTGAAAGTCAAATATGTCGACTGGAAGTCAAATGTGTCTACTGAAAGTCAAATATGTCGACTGGAAGTCAAATGTGTCTACTGAAAGTCAAATATGTCGACTGGAAGTCAAATGTGTCTACTGAAAGTCAAATATGTCGATTGGAAGTCAAATGTGTCTACTGAAAGTCAAATATGTCGACTGGAAGTCAAATGTGTCTACTGAAAGTCAAATATGTCGACTGGAAGTCAAATGTGTCTACTGAAAGTCAAATATGTCGACTGGAAGTCAAATGAGTCTACTGAAAGTCAAATATGTCGACTGGAAGTCAAATGTGTCTACTGAAAGTCAAATATATCGACTGGAAGTCAAATGTGTCTACTGAAAGTCAAATGTGTCTACTGAAAGTCAAATATGTCTACTGAAAGTCAAATGTGTCTACTGAAAGTCAAATATGTCGACTGGAAGTCAAATGAGTCGACTGAAAGTCAAATACGTCGAGTGAAAGTCTCGATAGATAGCCAAATTAAAGTATCAATTGTAGACGTACGCTAAGAAATATTTGTATCCAAAGAGAAAATAGCTTTTTTACACTATGTATTTTGAAATGTTGCTCTAATCATTTCCAACTTTATACATCATTTCTCGACTGAAGAGCCTCTTTGTAGAAGGCCGAAATAGTTGTTTATCTTTGGGACTGCAGAATCCTGGTATTTTGGGATTAAATCGTATAATGTATTGGACAAATTGTTAAGGAAAAGGCGGACAAATGGATTCTAACGTTACATTGCAGACATTCATTGAAGTTCCTCAAATATTTAAGGCGAGCTGAGCAAGTTTCTCTTTTAATTAAATATTGATCAAGTGCTTTTAAAGTGCTACCTAACTCTAGAAATATCAAATCTGTTTGATTAGGGGTTTCAATATATTTGGTACGAACGGAACGACGATGAATAAAGACAAAGGATTATGAAAATGTGGATAAAATATTTTTACGTAATACCGCACAAGATTTTTAACTGCCCGGAGTCAGTGGAATTATAGCGTCCCCATTTGGGGAATATTACGAGGCTAAAGGAAGCAGCGGGGGAAGCTTGAAGTTTTCTTTGGTAGACGCGTTTAATATTTTTTCCTCGTATATATAGTGCGGTTAAGTCAGGATTCTGAACCCAAACGGACCACAACACGGTGGCCGCTCAGGAATCGTGATGATTCTGAACCTCCCGTGTGAACATTTTTTCCTAAAATGATAATAGGTTGCGCAAGTGCTTTGACGGACGACATAAAAAAGAGTACGTTTAAAATAATTCAGGAGCTGAAAACCACTGAAATAAATAATTATTGTTCATTGAACCCCCACAATATTTTTAATGAATTTTTAGGGTTTATTTTAAAATCATAATCTATCAAAATTAAATATTTGATTTACAGTGAAGGATCGGCATCCATATGCCATGGTGTAGCTAATATCAGACATCACGTCTTAATGTTTTCGTCAGCAAAAGTCGAAATACATACTATCCTTAAAAATCAAAGCAAATGCTATAATCCATTAACCGTAAAACCAACGCATACATTTCCAAAATATTGTATTGGACAATTTACTTAAAGCTTTTAAAGAACCAACTAATAAATAATCATTAGTAATAGTAATAAATAGTCACTTTGCCGCAGGGGTAGGAAAATAGGATGGAAGACCACATAACTGTCTCGGTATAGACTTTTTGCTTTAACGACGTTCATACATCGTTTCATACATCATCTTAAATATTACATCGTCTCATACATCGCCTGATACATACTATTCAGATATGCAGATATATTTTATAATGTATTTTTTTCTCTTTCTTTCTTCTCTCCTTTTTAAAATAATTAGTATATTTTTCATGCAATCAAATTTCAAGGTATACGAGTATCAATATCAAATAATAATAGTGTTATTACGCAATACGATAAACATAATGTTTTTAAATTGTTTTTTTTTTTGTAATGCGGATTACAAATTTTTGGTTACGTTTATTTACAAAAACGCAACGACAAATTATTAAACATATTTTTCTCCACTTTAAAAATCATATTCGTATTTTAAATATTTTGTAAAACATACAATGGAACGGTCAGAAAAAGGTAATATTTCTGATTATTTTGATTATTGCTAAGCCTATGTAAATTTATAAAATATTTAATTTATATTTTTCTATTTAAAAACATTATGTTTATCGTATTGCGTAATAATACTATCATTATTGTGAATTAATAAATAATAACTCTCCGACGTCCCTCTCCCCCTTAAGATACCGTAACTCCGTTGCCATTCTCCCTTGCGATTTATTTGGCGTATTAGTCTACACATTCGATTTTAAATCAGAGGATAGCTGCATAGATTCGTGCAGTTTGAGGCTGTGTATCTACTTTTCCTTGGTATTTATTTTTCCGAATTAGAAAATGAACTTCTATTTTTCACGTACGTACCACAAATCATCTTTGCATGGCAGTATTACCCACAATTCACCAAGCAAAATTCATCTTATTCCTAACGTGAAACGTTATGTTAATGGTCACCTTACATGTTTACTACATTATACTTTAATGAATTGGCTGGAATTAGATTAATAGGTACCATGGTGGTACCCAATTCGTAGAAACGTTAATGTAACAATACTGTTCTCTCAATATGTAATCTGAATGCTATTTTTTTTTTTGTAAAATTATTAACCTCAACACAGGCTTGTCCTAGTGAGGTTAAAAATTCTAATATTCAAAAAGATACAATGTAAAGAAACAATAAATAAATGCTGTCCACCCTGAGTCCCTTCCTCCATTAGTCTCATATCTCACTGCCAGCGGAGTGCACAGCGTGTTTATTTAGGGTAGGCACTGTAGAGAGTAGGAAAAACAGCGAATTAATTGATAATAAATATTTAAAAAACTTATAAGAAACGTGGTAAGTTTTCGCTGAGAATCGCTAATATTAGGTTGGCAGACGGATATATTGATACACAGGGAACCCTTACCTGCCTGCTGGCATTTGTTTCATTCAGGTGACGGATGGGTTATTCCATTGCCTCTGGAAGTGACCCTTCAGGTCGTCTGTCAGATACGTGTACCACGCAAAAGTTGGCAGAGGATAATTTTTTATCATAACTAATTAGTCGGGAACTTTGCCGTTATTTTTAGTCAGGTGACACATAATGTTATTTTCTTCACAAAAATGACACCAGAAATCGTCCATTTCCAGGACTCCTCCTGAATAGAATTCCGACAGAGGGCGATTTTTTTTTGTAGAAGTGACATATTAGTAAGGTTATTTGACGATCATCGCTTGGACTATTAGTTACCTGCCACATCAAATATCCAAATAACCGCTCCATTTATGCACTACAAGTCAATTTCTGGATATATGGTGCTGTATATTTTTTTCGACGGCAAATTTGCATGAAAAAAACCCAACATAATATGGTAAATATTTCGCTAAAAGTTGTACTAATTGTTAGAAGTATCAACAGATGGCAATGATTGCCACATTTATGACTTGCACCGAAAGGCGCGGCGTTTTTCGACACTAACAGAATTCCCTTGAATGCGCGCTGTACACATATGTACATTTTTTATTAGAATACTGTCAACATTTTACTTATGGCATGTGCGTCATTTTACATACTTTTAACACATTATAGTATGGCGGTCGGTGGGGTGCACGTGGCGCTGCTATTCGTATTTTTGAAAGTGTAGATTGATTTCTTGCAATAATTAAATCATTTTATAAATTTTAATATTATTTATATTTTATGTGAGTAAGGTGGGGTAGGCGGTGCTTATGTGCCTATATAGAATGCACGCCTCTGCTCACTACTATTTGGCGGTTGGTATCATAATTCTATTGTGGACCGCTTGGCTAATATTTGATTAAACCAGGTAAATTAATATTTAAATGATAATAAGTTATTTCGTTAAAAAAACTATTTTAACAAATATCTACATGCTCTAAAATAATAGTTCCTTCGTCGGGATACAATGTATACTAAAAAATAACGATATATACATAAAGTTATTATAAAAAAAGAAAAAACTAAAAAAAATTGATGCCAAGAAGTGGATTCAAGTATATTGAAGAACAAACAGAAACTTTTTTGTTATCGACTTACGACTATAGTAACATTAACCGAACAATGGAAGGTTGTAAAAAAATAAACATATTCGAATAAGGTTTCCGACCTCTGCTTTAAACCTACAAAAATATAGTTAAAAACTCCCAAACACGACGACATTATACAGAGTTCCCATTATAACCCCAAAATTGGTGTCTGTTGTGCCCAGATCGAAATAAAATTTCCACAAAACATTTACGAGGCGCGATCGGAAATCGTTTAGACGACTTTAATACAGCCGGCTTAGCGGCCCGAATACCTCCCGGCAAGCCTCCAACACCGGGGGGGTGGAACACCACCCACCCCCACCCGTCACACACCCGGTGGGTGGATATACTCGTACGAACGTTTCACGTTAGGAATAAGATGAATTTTGCTTGGTGAATTGTGGGTAATACTGCCGTACAAAAATGATTTGTGGTACATACGTGAAAAACAGAAGTTCATTTTCTAATTCGGAAAAATAAATAGATACACAGCCTCAAACTGCACGAATCTATGCAGCAATCCTCTGATTTAAAATCGAATGTGTACGCCAAAGAAATCGCCAGGGAGAATGACAACGGAGTTACTGTATTTTAAAACTAGTAATTGCTGGATTTCTTCAAAGTAAGCGTTTCCACTGCCGGAAGATATTCGTCCACTTGAAAATATCAATTTAAGGCCTCTAGCTGACGGTCCGGTAAGTAATAGACATAAACCGACTGCAGCAAAAATGCCTGGAATGTCAAGCGATGTCTCGCTGCATGAAGCTCACGGGTCTCCAGATGTCAGTATATTTATAGCCATCATGTCGGCATTGCAGATTTCTGTTTTATCGTCCAGAATTTCACATACCGTCGAGTGAGTCAGGTGACGACGAGATTGTGGAATTTTACATTTATTCACAATGCTTTCGTGATATTATTGATGTGCGTAATTAATAAATTCTTAAGAATATTTATTGCAAAGGCGATTTTCAAGTAAAAGAAATGTTACTAATAAAAAAGTTAATTAAAAGTTCTGTAAGTGATCTCGGTAGTGACACAATAATATCGAGAAGCGACTGAAACCTCGTACCGCTTGCTGTATACGAGAACTATGTCGCACCGATCCCGCTTCTGCCCCGAGTCGTGAACTGGCGCCAATAGAATTATGTGGAACAGCGAGATGTCGGAATCACACATGATAGAGGTTTATGTCGGTTACTTATCGGACCGTCATCGAACGGCTTAAATGTAATTTTAGATAGTGCTATGAAGAATCTGCCTTGGTTCAAACATGATCTTTCGGACCACTTGGCCGAAAGCCTGGTGTAAGTAGGAAAGAACATCTTAATTATAAAGAAAAAAATCAATGTCAACACAGCAAAACTCTAACGGTGACCCCTGGGATCATGACATTTGCAGAGTTTTCTGTCTGGAATGCTTAGGCCTGTTTTCTGCTTGCAAATGTACTCGTAAATTCCCACCATAAATTTTTAAATAGCAATTTAAATGTAAAAAAATACAAGACGCTAAAATGAATGTTTGTTCCATGTGTTTCAATTGTTCAAGTAGAATGAGGGCTACTTGAAAATGGTGTTTCAACACCCCCTGCCTGCATCACTCCACCTACGTCACTCTACCTAAGAGTAATGTTTTAAAATAACGTTCATGTTGATTTGTCAGTATTGTTGTCAATTGATAGAAAGGCCGCACTAAAAAATACATACTTCGTAGTCTGCAACCGCAACGAATGCTGCAAATGATTTATAGGTGTAAATTCTATACGTGTGGTTACGATATCTAAGCTTTCCAGCGAAAAAGTTCTTAAACTGTAAGCTTTTATTTTCTATATGAATTTATTTAACACGTTCAAAAAGGTTTTTACAGCTTTTCAAACTGCACCGCTCTTAGACATTTTAGCACGTATTTGTTAGAATTTAAAAGAATGTTCGGGAATTTTATTCACAGGAAACGTCAAAGACATTTTTCTTACCACCAGTAAAAAATTTACGGATAAATCATAACTAATATTGAATTTAGAAAGTTGCTTTTAGCGCGATTGTTAGTGCTGACATGTTGCCCTGTAAACACTCGAGAACAGTAAGAATAACAACTTTCTTGAAGGGTGTGTGTGAAAAAACTCTAGCAAAGCCGGATACTAACTACTACATTATGTTATATTATATAAAACCATATACATATTTGTATTTTCATATGGCGCGGAAACTTTGTGACGTGACTTAATTTAAAGGAAAACAATTAATAATAATAATAATAATAATAATAATAATAATAATAATAATAATAATAATATTAATAATAATAATAATAATAACAATAATAATAATAATAATAATAATAATAATAATAATAATAATAATAATAATAATAATAATAATAATAATAATAATAATAGTAATAATAATATTAATAATAATAATAATAATAATAATAATAATAATAATAATAATAATAATAATAATAATAATATTAATAATAATAATAATAATAATAATAATAATAATAATAATAATAATAATAATAATAATAATAATATTAATAATAATAATAATAATAATAATAATAATTGGACCATTTCTATAGCGCCGCTTTTGTGAGAAATCACCTCAGGGGCGCTGTACAAATATTACTCCCTATTCTTATATTACGTCTATTCTACGAATTTATTATTATTATAATATTTTTTTTTTGTTTTACATTTATTTTCTCTTTTTGGACAGGCTATCATTACACATTATTTATAGATCATATAAAGAGATGCTGAGCCGGAATTTTCCCTCAGCACTGTTCAAATGCACAAATTCGCATTTCCCAACGAAATCTCAGTCAAACTTAGGATCATCTTAAGTTATCGAATTCTGTGGATTAGAGTTCTCCTCAGTGAAAGACTAGTTATAAAAAGTGTCAACAGAGTATCAAATGACAGCGTAAACGTCAAATGTCATAGATATCTATGGTCTCAAACGTCATTCGTTTCGCGAACTATTTTCTGTACCTATTGTATTGACAATTTTGAACATGGAGAGCGAAAATGAAGATATTTTTAATGTAATACCAATAGCGGGTATGGACAGCGAATATGAAGATAGTGACGATGGAGATATTATTGACATAATTCAAATAGTGGAATGGGCGGAAGTAATTGACGGTAATATCGGGCTACACAGGCGGCGACAGGATGTAGATGTCGATTACGTCGAAATGTTAAATGAAAAAGAATTTTTTAACCGTTTTAGAATGTCAAAAACATGTTTCTTATATGTTTCATGTCGATTTCGTGTTAAGACTGATTGAAAATTGAAAGAACGTACAGAAGACAAACGTCAACAATGTTTACTTCCGTTTTCGCGGCATCGGTAATAGTCAAGGTAACACTTTATTTTTAACAAATGCGTTTTTAAATATAAAATGATGGTGTTTGTATTACAATATTTAAGACAAATAATATGTATTCATAATAAATAGAAAATTAACTCGTCTATGTTAATTTAACATTGAAAGTGTTTACTTTGATGTCATTTTATTGACTATGAACGTGTGGGGGTACAATTATATTTTCCATAGAAGTGGGCGAGTACTTCATAGACAATTTAGGAAGTTCAAAGATGAAAAATGTTTGGAGACAGTCAAATAGCGCGAATACTTAACAAAACACTTGGCTGATCGGCAGCTCAGTTGATCATTCGAAAAGTTGGAGAAAACGGCCAACTGTATTTATTCCTTACGATATATTGCAAGACGCTAATACAAATGATAGAGTGATTGTTTTCATTATATTCAAGAGTGATTTAAGCTAAGACAAAGAATTATTATCCATATTTTTAGGATAAATAACACAGAATACTCTTAAAAGGGTGGAGCGGCGGGGGAGGATGGTGGCCGGTGGGATTGATCCAGAGGGCCCTCAAAATCTTCTTTGTCTTGGTGACGCCCCTGGGCGGCTTGACAGGACGGTTGGTGTTGGTCTGCACGTACGCCAAGCGCTTGTCAGCCGGCTTCAGGATCCGGAAGGAGCATTTCAGCGTGTCGTCCACTGACATCCTTGCTCCTGCATTATTGCTTTGTTTACATCACATGTATTTTTATACTTATTACCCCGCCGGTATTCGCTACCACTGTAGCTTCTTCAGGGCAGTACAATACTAAACTACGCTACACAATGTGTTACAAATTGAAACAAATGGGCAGACGGAGACCCAGGGGGGGCATGTAGTGGGAAGGGAGTTTTCTTTGTCAATTGGGAACATCTTTAGTATCGGGAATTAATTTTGAAATGATTTGATTGTCAATGAGTCTATCATTAGTGTTTTTGTCTTTCCTTATATCCAATGTTTTAAATTAATTATCTAGCCTATTACCTATTCCATTTTATACAGTAAACTAATGTCTGTATTATTATTAAAAGTGTGGGCTGCTTCAAAAGCGATGGTCGGCAAATTTCTAAAATCAATAATTACTGAGACATCTTAAATGCTCTTAGACACTGATGTTAACATTTCGCGACGGTTTTCATACATGGAACGCGGGGCATTGTTTCATTAAAGTGAATAAATACGCGAGTGGCCCAGCATCTATAAAATATATCTATTATATATTTGTGTTCTACAACTTATAATAAAAACATAACATACCACATCCTTCCTAAAGCCACTAGTTTACCAAAGACGGATGGGGTGGTATAATATCCCATATGAACTTGGGAGGAATAGAATTGTATAGCGCCGCCAGTGAACGGGTTGCCTGGTATTCATGCCAGAAAATAAAATTCTGCAGCCTCCTAAACACCTCGTGGACAAGATCACCGACATAATCGTACGTGTAAATGCGAACGGAATCCGTTTCGGGGCTTTTTGAATGGTGTACATGGTGTATTTGGTACAAACCGTGACACAAAAAGAACCCTGGAAGTCAATAAAACTTCAAGCCGAAACTAAGAATTGTTTAGCTGTTCGACAAAAACGATTCAGGTTTCCTCGAACTGTGAAGCGAGCTTGCGTGAATGGCAGAAACATTTAGTTTGGGTGAATCTGTGACTACATTTAACAGGAAACCAGTAAATAATGTAAAACTTCTAGTTCATTATTAACAGTACAAACCTACAAGTAACGAACAGCATACGGAATGCGATGAGATATTTTTTATTTATTTAGTTCTCCGTACCTACGGAGATGTTCCAATGTTACATATTGATGAAAGCTTCTTAAGAGGAACGGCAGCGCGGCCTGTTTCATACAAAACTTCATTTTGGATTTGAGGACAAAATACTCGCCTAAATCTAATGATACATTTTTTTAAATTACAGGTTTAGTAAATATCTAGTACGCGTAAGAAGTATTTTATTTATTTTTGTCTTACATTATGAAATGCGGGCCATTAAAATTCATTCATTCCGCCCGCAATCCCCTCTTACCCGGCAGAATACTGGATGGTTGGCGATGTTTATCATAAATCTTCAAATATTTTCGTTGTAATTTTATATGAAGAGGTTATATCGTACGCGCTGGCGGTTAATTTAAATGCGCTTTTTAATTTAACTCCAACTTTTTGTTTAATGTTTAATCATTTAATGTCTAACATAACGGGTTCTGCCAAAATCTTGGTCAGGCTTGGAGTCGAATGTTCTCTCAAATGTACATTTAGTCTTATTTTTATCATCGTTTCATTCATGTATTATGTACGTGCTGTTCTCTTTCTGTAACTCTTGTTGTTTCTCATTTTGTATAGTTGGACGACGGTCCGTCTGTTAATATTAAAATAAAATATTTGATCTCCAGTGTCATTATTATCAGTATCACTCCAGTATCATTCCAGAGTGGAAGATAGTCTCAGTATCGCCGGGTAAGGCTCTCGACTACGAATCCGTCACGTCAATTGGGGCCATTCGGAATTTTTAATTCCCCCAACTTTAACCTTGGCGTGAATTCGTAATATTTCGAAAAAATGCAGGATCTTGAAATGACTACGAATCCGAAGGACGCGGGTTCAAATCCGGGCGTGCGCAAGTAAATTTTATTTAATTAATTTGTGCTGTTTCACAATTAATTAATTAAAAATAATACATAGCATATTTGCGCACGTTCCAGAGTGGAAGATACTCTCAGTATCGCCCTTCTGAGAGACCACCATTCAGAATTGATACGTTGCTTAAAATGGCTTTTAGCCGTGTTTGGTGACCAGATCTGAATAGCCAGGTATTTCCTCACCTTCCTCATCCCCTTCTCCTACCCCTCCCCAATACCTTCAGCCTCACATTCCCCAATTGGGAATGCCATAGTCTCACTGGCTCCAGACGGTTGGAAGCAGTTGTGACTCTTGTGCGGTATTCATATAAAAAAAATATATATATAGCTCTATAATAGATCTATTATAGTAGTTTTTAAGCACCACGTAATTTTTGGCAATCTGATCTGTAGTAAATCGGATATTGGGCACATTAAATTCGCACGGAGTCGTGGCAAGGCAACGATTTTTCCGAGTGTTTTTTGTGGCTTCAGTGACTGTAATATGAATAAAATTTACTTTACTAACGGATATTTAAGTAAAAAAAATACTTACTGCAGAAGGGAAACAAATGTGCGATTCCCTCATCTTTGCACTCTAAAAACGTATGTTTTGTGTATAAAAAAAAAATGGTAATATGAAATTGATACTGACAGCCGATGCATGCTTGTAGCGAAAGCACTCGATTCACCGAAGAGATAAACCGATAGAAGCGTGTTGTGAGCGTGTTGTGGGCGTGTCAGTGTCCCCGTAGTAAACACCATTTTCCTTGCTACTGCTGAAGTCATTGATCAGTCTGCGAATCTTATGAAAATGGCAACAACGGTTTTCCTTCAAAGGATCCTTCTCCTCCGCATATCCTTCAGCCTCACAACATACCTCAATTGAGGATGCCATAGTCTCAATAGCTCCGGTTAGCAGGGAGCAGTTGGGACTCTTGAGCGGTATTAACAACAACAACAAAAAGTGTATTGTTCTAGGGGTATGACCTAATTTACAATACAGGAATCTTACTTGTGACAGATGTATCATGTCCTGATGATAAACACTGGAAGGCTATCCGAAACGTTGGCTCAATAATGAGGAAGAAGTCCAACACGATGAAGTTCCCTGGTCATGCTGTGATGCTTTTCAGTTCGTCACAATTTGATCAAGAGCTAAAACAGGCCGACAAGATCACTATTCACTTATTCAGTGACCGAATGCATTTTTTAGGTGAATACCGTACGAGCCAGGGGGACTATACCATCCCCTATTGGAGCATGTTGTGAGTGAAGGGAGTGGTGAAGGAAATAGAATGAGAAATAGAATGAGGAAGAGAAAGGTTGAGAAATACCTGGTTATTCAGATCTAGTCACCAAACACGGCTAAAGATATTTTAGGCAACATTTCGATTCTAAATGGTGTCCTTTCTCCAGAGCGATACTGAAAGTATCTATCTATCACTCGATGCATGACAAATACTCAATGCTTAAAATTTTGCTCCTTTGTGAACACATTTTTCCATACACCTAAATGGATGGGTTATAAAAAAATATATGACTGCTTAAACTCACTTGTGAGAATACGCAAGTTGTGAAAATCTATTTGATTTATAAATAATCCCCACATTTAGAGAACCATAGTAATAGAACCATAGTACAATATAATCTCCATACACCAGCCGTCAGGGCATTCGGCTGAGAGAAGACTCGTCGGGCGGGAAGGAAATGCATTGTGACGCATTCGAGCAACACTTCTCAAGCTTTACAATCAATGCCGCACAGTGCCGGGTTCTGACGCGAAAACATCACTAAATTATCATAAAATATAGTAAGAATTTACAGTTGAATTATCTTCAAGGTGCGTTAGATTTACCTCACGTTGCATTTCCTTCACAATATAAGAAAGTTTGCGTAATGTCTTTGCCTTTATTTTGTGTAAAGGAATTTAACATTTAAAGGTTTTACCCATATTAAAATAGCGGAATAATAGTCAAAAGGCTGTAGGTAACAATATTTATATAATTATTTTTTTTTATTTAAAGTAAATAAATTTTAATAATATAAGTAAGTATTTTAGATTTTTTTCTTTTTTATTATTGTTACAGATGTTCCAGCGTTGTCATTTTAAAAACTGTGGTTGGGCCACATTGAGACGACTTATTTATATGATTTAACTGGCCACCATCCAATTTTGATTTTAATGGTGTTTGGAATGATTAATGAAGTGATTTTAAATTAATAAATGAATAAGATTTATTTTTTTATAAACAATAATTATTAGCCTGAAACACTCATCCAAATTGAAAAAAACCTTTCCGAGCAAAGATAAATGTTGCCGACAGGACTCGAACCTGCACCCTGCAGTCCTGTCGGCGACATTTATCTTTGCTCGGAAAGGTTTTTTTCAATTTGGATGAGTGTTTCAGGCTAATAATTATTGTTTATAAAAATATTTGTTACCCTTTGCGCTATGCACAAAAATCTTGTCTTAAGTTTTTAAGAACTTTAGTTTATCAATTAATGAATAAGATTTACCTCGTTTACACAACTGTTTTTAATGTACAAACATCAAAATGTTTCGAAATCGTATTCAAAAAAATAATAACAAGTATGGAAAGGTGATAATTTTTTAGTAATATAATAATAATGACGCCACAAAATAACTATAAATCTATTGAAGAAATTATGGAAATCATTTATTCTGCTAGGCACTAACCATTGAAATTGATTATTCCCATTTAACAGTAGCACATTTTCCATATACATATTTTTTTTAAATAATTTGAAATGATTTATTTTGATTTAATTTAAATTAAAAAATAATAATAATAAATCTAGTTCTAGAATTAAAAACGAAAGCAATGAATTTTTTATTAGAATAACTTATTGAAGCCCATAAACATCAATGTAATATTTTTATCATTGAAGATAATATTAACAAAAATCTCAAGTTAATGTGAAACAAAAAATAAAAAGGTAACGGTCGCATTTGGCAAAGGTCCCAGATGCAACTGTTACCTTTTTTTGTATTTGTCTTTTCTGTTTCATATTTTATTTGAGATTTGTTAACATTATCTTCCATGAGAAAAAAAAACAATTGCAATTAAAAATTACTGTAATTAACATAATATTTATATTATCCTGGATGGAAGGTGATAAAGAAGAGACACTGAACAACTGTGCCCGCTCCTATATACCTACATTGTTGTCTCTCTTTCATGCTATCGCACGTTAGTTACAGTTCTTATGTATTATTTAATTTATTCTATTTAAATAGCACATAACATAATGGGAAAAAACAATTTAGAATATTTAAATAAATACTATTTTGTCTTGTCAAGTCGATATTAGTTCCCAGCTAGGTAGATTGCCTGTTCCAAGAAACCAAACGGTCCAGTTATACGTGGTGCAATATTCTGTAATTATTGTTTTTCTTCAATATATTTACTAAGCGTGTTATGAACAAATTTAAGCGAGATATTATTTAATAATTTACTTTGACTCCCCTCTACACAAGCCAATTTACCATTTGGTTATTAGTGGACCGACATATGAAGTTTTTCAGGTTTTATTGTTTATTTCTGGGGGGATTACATTATTTATATATATTTTTTCGGTCCCAGATGTGTATGTCGTTTGATATTTTGCCGTATTGCTCCTCGGGACAGGAAGAACTTTTCTGATATGGCTTCTTGTAATATATTTATGATCTATTGTTTCAAAGATTTCCTAGTACGTGGAATACGTATGTACAATTAAGTTATGCCCGAGTTACATCAAATGCTCTAAAATGACAATACCTCCAGCTGCTGACATTTGATGGCAATATGCTACAATAGCGCTCTCTAGCAACCCGAGTTGTAAGAATTGTTTTTTTTTTCATACATTTTTTAATGAAAAAAAAAAAGAATTCGAAACATACTCTTAATAAATTATAGAAATCGGAAAATCAAAAAACATTTATTAGGTAGCCTACGTATGATTTAACTTCTTTTTGGCTCATAAATCAAAAAATATTTAAGAGACAATTAGGTTTGTACTAATGGTTATAAGTCTCGCCGCTCGCCAGTCGCGCTCGGTCTGGTGGATTAGAAAGAGAATAAAACACTTATATAATAAATACATTGTGATAAATTATCTTTAATTTCTTATTTTTAGACTTCTTTCGGCTAGTCAGATTTTTTAATTTTATTTACATGTGTTTTAAATAGATATAAATATATAAATGTCCTCATTAAAGCATATATGAATAAAAAATTATGGTAAGAATTGTGATAATTCTGATAGAACTTAAAGAAAATTTCTTACAATTTATTAAATAAGTATTGTATTTCCTTTCTAAACCACCAGACCGAGGGCGAGCGTCGAGGCTTATAATGTAATATGTTTTTATCCATGAGGATAAAATCAGTAAAATCATATTTAGATTACCTAATTTTTATATTTTCGATATCTAAAATTTATTTAAAATATATTTCACAGAAAATCCATTACAATATATGGAAAAACCACAATTCCGCCAAAGAGGGCCACTAGAGGCGCTGGTGTAACATGATGCCATCTCAATGTATGGGAAATGTCAGGAGCTTGAGGTATCGTCATATTTCTACGGTATTCGGTTACAGATTGAGATATTCATAAATCTAAACTGTCCACAGTCTATGGGAATGTGGAACACATCAATATTGGGGAATGTTGTGGGGCGGAAGGATTTTTTTAAAGAAATTAAGAAGAAATAATGGAGATATATTCAGTTATGACTTTTCCACCATATTGAAAAAACTGCCAAGAACTGCGAAGGAAAAAAAAACGTGACTAACCTTTCCAAAATGGCTGATAATGCTAACATATGTGTACCAACATAACAACAACAAAAAAACCAATAATCGAATGTACACAGCCCGCGAAAATTAAAAATTCACCTTTTCTTTTGAACACACCTCGTATATATATATTTTTAAATAAACGTTTAGTAAATATCTAGTACGTATGAGAAACATTTTATTTATTTTTGTTGTAAATTATATGCCAGGAAATAAATTTAATTTTCATAATTTTAGAGGCAACTTAAAAAATTATTTGCGGATTTACTGTATTGTTTTTTATTATAATTTTTTTTATTATCATATTTTATATAAATATGATTACGTAAATAAAAAAATTAAACATTAAAAAATATGTTTTTTCGGATCGATCTTTTAAATTACGTACGGAAAATTTATGTTCGTACGTAAATTGGTCGTTTTTAATTTAATTTAAAGTCCACCATAATGCTTATTTTAATATATTTTTTTATTTTTTATTTTGTATTTCATTATATTTTCAAAGCAGACGGGGTAAAACTTTTTTTTAAATCACCGTTAAATTCCTTTAATGGCCTATATTTCATAATGTAAAACAAAAATAAATAAATTACTTCTAATCCGTACTAGATATTTACTATACTTTTTGATGAAAAAAATGATCATTGGGTTTAGGTGAGTATTTTGACCTCAAATCCAAAATTAAGTTTTGTATGACACAGGCCGGGCAGCCGCTCCTCTTAACCTCCAAAAGTGTCCGAAAAAATGATGAAATTCAAGGAATATTGTTAGATTCAAAGGTTGATCATAGATGTCAGTAGAATGTTTAAAAGAATTTGGTTTTTGGATAAATGCCAACTTAACGGTTTTCTGGTAGTGTAAAAATGGCGGATCTGAGGAAGTAATGTTTTGCTGGTTCACAAATTGGTAAGTTGTTCACCCTTCAATCGAATTTATTGCTTTATTTTTCTTTTGTTAATTTTTAAATGGTATGTAAATGTAAGTAAATACACGTAAGCTTTATTTTGTTGTGGATAGCCTTTCGCATATCCGTAATAAAACACACTTACGTGTACACAGAACAGCGTGTTTTATAAAGGGCTAAAACTTTATAATAACCTACCAAATTCCATAAAGGAAGCCTCAAGTCTTGGCACTTTCCGTAAAACATGTGCTATATACATAAAGAAAAATTTATGACTTGTATTTCTATTTGTAATAACTGCATTTCTTAAACCCTATTTTTTTTTTTTGAACTGGGGTAACTGTATTTCTTTTTTTTTTATTAACTGTATTTCTTTTTTTTTTATTAACTGTATTTCTTTTTTTTTTATTAACTGTATTCTTTCCGTTATAATTTTATGACTCTATTTATTTTATTATGTATCTTATATGTTTTTTATTACTAGATGTATGAAAATTTGCTTACATCTAAATAAAGCTACAAAAACAAAAACAAAACTTGTAATATATCTTTCAACATTCAAAAAAAGGTTTTGCAAAAAAAATAAAATTATTTTATTACATTTACATCCGGCATTTAGGAATTATTTGTTTTGATTTTTTTTACATGCTAGAGACCCAGCGTCTCCTATAGGAGACATGATTTTAGAAAAACCATACAATTTTAATTTTTTTTATGAAATTCATTTCTTTAATTTTTTTTAAATAATAATTGGATGATTTGTATAGCGCCGTTTTTGTGAAAAATCACCTCAAGGGCGCCGTACAAATATTACTTTCTATTATTTATCTAATTATGCACTAACAGATACAGAAAAACATACTTACCTGGCAGGTCGCTTCAGATGAACAGTTTTATTAGAAAATTTAAATATATAGATGATAATTTTACAGTTGCTATTTTATCCGCCTTTTCTATTGATGTTACATTTATAAGAAGATTGGTGGCACCAGAACAGTTGGTATTTATTGAAATATTTATAAAATGACCTTAAAAAGCGTAAGAAGCTTTTAATAGATATTAACTTCTTTTTTTTTATACTTTTAGTTATTTACAGTGTTGCGGGCTGTGGACGCATTTGCGCACCGATGTGTGAATTTTTAAACTTTTTCTATTTAATGACTTTAGGTAAGCACTACCGGCTAGCCTAGCTAAGCAATTTACGTGTGCATTTCTTCAATTTATATGGATATGATTGTCTAAAAAGATGAGTTTTAAGTTTAGTTCTGAATTCTGTAAATATGAATTCACAAAAAAAAAGTTAAATTCGACACATTTTTTCCCCGGGTCCGAGGAGGTTAATGAAGCGAACGCTATGTACAATATGAACATATACGAAAAAGAAACCATTTTCCAGATTGTGGCTCCAAGTCATTATCCCCTGTAGTTACTATAGATGGCGGTGGCGTTGGAGAGATACTACAGGGCAGAAGGCAGTACAAGGGTGTCTGATAAACAAAAACAAGCCCGACACTTGCGGAAATCGTAAAAATACCAGTAAGCCGGGATAAGCCTTCCTGTGGACGCTGAGGGGGACGACGTGTGTTTACATTGTAGAGAAAAAAGTGAATTACATAGATAATAAGGTGGTTATTTTTTGCAATTTCCCTTAGAACATTTCTTTTCAGTTCAAAGAATTTTGCAACTGAAAAAATGTACATATCTACCTACTAGGTAAATCTTTTAAAGCTCGACACATCGGTTCACGTTTTTTTAATGCATTTAAAGACTTTGGTGCAACCACGGACAGAGGATGCATTTATAGAAAGCAGAAAGTTGCCTTAGCGCGTAAACCTCCAGTTAAACCTCGAGTAGGATTTTTTTAAATTATAATGTCACCAAGTTACCGCTTCATATGAAAAAAAAGGATTTTTAGCTTTTCCAGTCATTTTTTAAATCTGTTCTTCAGTCCTAAATTTAAAAAAATATATATTTTAAATAAATACCAACCCGTCTTTAGCCGCCAACCTTCCAATAAATATAATATCTATAACAAATAATATTTAAATAGTAACTGCAATATCATGCAATGTGCAGTGTTTTTTTTAATATTGTGTCATGTGCGTTCAAAATCATATCTTCCATAGCTAAAACTTCATAAAATAACGTGTTAATCTGGAATGATTTGCCATGTAATTGTGTTTTTGTATCTGTTTGTACGTAATAATGATAAACCCTAGCAAGTAATATTTGTACAGCACCCTTCAGGTGATTTTTCACAAAAACGGCGCTATACAAAACATATTATCCAAATAATATTATAATAATTACCTACCGATTAAAAAATACAATTATCAATGACACCGCGAATATAAAGCAATACTTTTTTTAAGACGTATAAGCATAGTTGAATGAAAACAAACAGAAGAGAACTCTTTGAGATACTGCATAAAATGTCGACTTGGGGAACGCTGAGAAGCTGAAGAAATTGAGGGGCGAAGGTTTTTTTTATTTATTTACATTTTACAATAGAAAAAATACAATGCAAAAAGTCCCGATAAAATACTTTTTGTAGTTTGTCTAATGAGAGTTTGTTATTCAAAACTCGAAATTTACAGATAAGGTTGTTAACTAAACATGGCTATAGCTAATTCAAGCAACGATTCAATTCTGAATAACATCGGGATGGTGAAAATTGTACTGGGTAAGGAATCCTTGTGTAAATGAGGCAAGTAATTAGCGGTAAAACAGAAAAACACATTTGTCGAGAGTCATCATTTAGGTAAGAAACTATCATATTATTTATTTATTTTCAGTATAATGAAACTGTCAGTGTAGCCAGTATTTACAAGGCTCGGTGGGTACACCTATTTATTTTATTTATTTATTTATTGACGCCCCATTTGGGCTTTTACGTTTTATTACAATACATGCATGGAGTGGCATGCAGTAGCGTGCATTGCTCTGTGACCAAAGGGAGGCTGTGTGTGGTTTTTCAAGTTGGGTAATAAATTGTGCGTAGAATGGTCATGTTATGATCGTCTTCTGGTAATTGCTAATAATAATAAAAATAATAATTGGATGATTTGTGTAGTGCCGTTTTATGTGAAAAATCACTTCAAGGGCCTGTTGAGGCCAACTGAATAAATGAGCGTACAAGTTCCTTATCAAATATGAAGAAAAAAAAAAGATTTTGATTAGAAATTTATTGCATTTTTTTTTCTATTACGGTTTGCTTTTCTTACGGTAAGCACAAGTTTTCAGCCTTTATGGACATATACGCCACTTAAGCTAGCAGTCCACAATGGAGTGCTGATACCAACCCTGATGTTTGGCAGTGAGGCATGGAACTGGGAGAGGAAGGATGAAAGTAGACTGAATGCTGTAGAAATGAGATCTCTGAGACGAATGTATGGTAAAACCGTGTATGATCGTGTGAAAAATGTTGAGATTGGTAAATAATGCAAGGTTGATCTAAGCGTAGTGAGCAAGATTAAGAAAGGGACGCTTAGACGGTTTGGACATGTAGAGCGGATGAACGAAGAAAGGAGTGTAAGGAGAATATATGACGCGAATGTTAGTGGAAGAAGTCGGGGAAGACCGAGGAAGACATGGCACGATCAAGTGAATCAAATACTTGAGTCGGGCCATGTCAGAAGTCGGAATAACAGAAGAGAATGTATGAGACGTTGTATGAAAGTGAATGAAGCAAGAAGTGTATGCCAAGATCGAGTTGTTTGGAGGTCCGTCCTCTCTGCCTACCCTGCGAGAAACGGCGTGATGGTTAGTTAGTTAGTTTTACGCAACTTAAAATTTATTACATTTTTATAAGAATTATTTTGATTAAATAAAATACACTTCTTTAAACACTACTCCACTTACGACTTAGAATTTTTTGTTAAATTTTAGTTTATTTTTACCGTATTTTTTACTAGGATAGACACAGCTTTTCAGCCTCTGTGGACTGCACTCCACTGCATGCATGATACCTAAAACATTTAATTAAAAAATAAAACGATATAAATATGCAGTGAACATAAAAGTAATGAACAAAAACAAGATTAATATAGGCAAGAATAATGGTTTACACTATATATAATATTAGCTTTAATGTGTGTTTACGCTAGTCTAGTGCCTGAATGCGGACATTTAATGCGAGATGAGTACTCGGGAAATAAATACACGTTGTTTGTACTCGGTAAACAAACGAACACGTCAGGGGGTCATTGGGCAACCCTTTGGTGGTCACACCAAATCACAATAATATGAATTCACAGGTTGCATTAAAAAAAAAAGCTTTTTTTATATATAACGTACAAGAGTATCAACCAACTGCTCGGAGCCAGTGAATTATACGGAATACACAGTTTGGGAAACTGGCTATCAGAAATGATCACTAAAGATAGCTAAAACTATTTCAAGCACTGTTGGTGGACCACTAGACCGTTACTAATATTAATTCCCTTTGAAATAAGGTGAAACATATTATATTGTTTAAATAAGTGTGTGAAAAAACACAGGTATATAACATTTTGTGCCAAAACTGGGATTCAGACCCGCAACCTCTGGGTTCGGAAACAAAAAGCTCAAGGCTCTGCCGCGAAGATTGACTGTGGTGAAAATACATGTAGTTTTATCATTGTGAGTTATGCGTACGTTACACGCGGCCAGTAGCAAGGACAGTGATAAATAGTAACTCCATCACTGTCCTGAGAAAAGTGATACATGATAGCGCCGTACATGCGCACAATTAAGATTGATTTAGTTAACTCTTGTATTTAATAATAATAATCGGACCATTTCTATAGCGCCGCTTTTGTGAGAAATCACCACAGGGGCGCTGTACAAATATTACTTCCTATTCTTATATTACGTCTATTCTACGATTAATTATTATTATTTTATTTTTTTTACATTTATCTTCTCTTTTTGGACAGTCTATCATTACACATTATTTATAGACCATATAAAGGGATGCAGTTAAATTATCAAAACTAAATTTAATGTTAAACTGAAAAAAAGAAGCTAACTGTATTTATTCCTAACGATATATTGCAAGACGCTAGTACAAATGATAGAGTGACTGTTTCCATTATATTCAAGAATGTATTTAAGCTAAGACAAAGAATTATTATCCATATTTTTTAGGATAAATAACACAGAATACTCGTAAAAGGGTGCCCTCAAAATCTTCTTTGTCTTGGTGACGCCCCTGGGCGGCGTGATGGGACGGTTGGTGTTGGTCTGCACGTACGCCAGGCGCTTGTCAGCCGGCTTCAGGATCCGGAAGGAGCACTTCAGCGTGTCGTCCACTGACATCATTGCTCCTACATTATCGAATTCCCCGCAGTACCAGTTGCTTCTTGGCAAAGAACTCATGTGACCGATGCCCGATGCGTTAATTCGGAAGAACGAAGCAGATTTCAACCCAAAATATTTGAAATATTTGTTATAAAATTGATTTAAGCTCGAAACGACAGGACTAAAATGATGTAATTTTTATAAATGTAACCTGAAAATTATTGCGGTTATTTTATGCTATTTTTACACCGGTAAAATTAATAACTTCCCAATATTTCCAAGATAAATCAGGAGCGACTATAAAACGCAGCCGGCAGCCACGGGGGCGCCTAGACTTTATATTAAAACTTGATTTAACAGCGCGAAAGTGGCCCCCACCTAACTACTTAACTGAAAAATAGAAAATATTAAAATCAATTAAACTATTCACTTGCCACTTATCACTGTCCTTGCTAATGGCTGCGTATGACATATACATTAGTGTCCTTCTAAGAAGAGTGGAATAAACATTTGGAAAAGGGGTAAGAATGATTTTCTTGAAAATTAAAAATTCGTCGGTATCGAAAGTGTTGGCAATTATCGAAACGGTCGACGTGAACGCCCAACAAATTTAGTGTCATTAGTTGGACGCTTTGGTCTCATCAACAGTCCCCCTAACGACGCGCTGATTGCGAGATCGCACTGTGTAATTGCATGCTGCAGTGATACGGAAATAAATTCGTCCCCAAAAATCCACTGTACTCAAAAACCCTCGAGTGTACCAATAAAAACTCACACAGGTCGAACACAAAATTCACAAAAAGGAAAATCAGCCATTTAAAAGCTAAAATTAAAACCTTTGGAAATCCAGTAAAACTGACACATTAAAAAGTCAAATGATGAATAATAAATAATAACCTTTAATTTTTTTTAAATTTAATTATTTTTTTTATTAAAAAACCGTTGAAAACCCACCAAAAATAATCCTTGAAAACTCCATCAAATTAAAGCATAGCTTTAAAGCTCACTAAATTAGCCTAAACCCTTGTAACCTTAGTCTTCCAATTTGGGAGGCGGGTATCGTCGATACCGCCTCCCGGGAACCATTCATTAGATAAACAAAACCTCTGCCATAGGTCACCTCAAGTGATTCGCTACGTTTGGTGACTTAGCAGAGGTGTCCGGGTTCATGGAGAGAGGTTTGTCCAGGTCTTGACGGCGGATGTGTCTGCCCACCAACTGCGTGGTAGGCCGAATCGGGAGAAACCGGTTGAGGGAGATTTCATGTCCTTCACTCTTAGACACACTAACCCCCAGATTCCTATCAACCCTTCATACAATTTTCCATCTGAGAACTTCAGCTTTCCTTAAAAAAAAAACCTACACACAGCATCCCCATAGGCTGACATAGCCCTGAAAGAAATTATTTTCCTCATGGAATGTAAATTTTTTTAAATTCTGATAAAAACCACTAAAAGTAATTTATCTCCATGAAAATTGACACAATTTTAATCGTGTTTACACGAACCGTAAAAAACTTACTTTAATATCCCAAGCCCATACCAAACATAAATTAATCGGTAAAACCTCCAACATTAGGATAAAATCACAAAAATGAACCAAAATCTTAAATATTGTCCTCTGGTTCACGTCTCGGCTATATTTATCCAATTCTACGTTCGTGCAACCTCTGGTAGCCTTCCAAGGCTTTAGAATAAATCCCGAAAAAATATTTGAAACGTGTCTTTAGAACAAAAATAACTTAGATACGTGGATAATTAATGATACACGTAAGCATTTTGTTTTTAGACCCGTCCATTGACACAGAATAAACTGTAGACACCTACAGCAGGTAACAACTCTATGTAAGGTGTACAATCTTACGTTGTAAGGTTGAGCCCGTTACGAAAACGAATAATAAATAAAGGGAAGTTTTCTCGATGACTAATTGCAACATTGAGTATGTCATATGAAAACAGATGAATACAGCAAAAGGGGTGAACTTATTTACGATTGAAATAAAACTTTTCTCATTTCAATATTTTCACGAACACAGAAAAAAAGCGTATAAAAATATTTGAAAAAAATTACATTATTCAGTAAACGGGGTAAGGAATAGAAAATAGTGAGGCCTGGTGGAAGAGAATTAAAACTAAGCTGGTACGAATATAACGTTTTTGTTCAGTTTACGCTAGAAGATGGCGTTTGTAAGGAAACTTCCAAGTATAGGGTTATTATAAGTATTATTCCAAAGTTATTCTCATCGGACGAATCAATATTATGATTTTGGTAATACACAGACGTCTTGCATATCCTGTATCAATGGTTCAAACAAAAGGAGCGGGCGCATTTTTCTGCCGCGGCACGCAAACAAAAAACAAACAATGAACACGTCAGAGGCAATTTTTTTAACCCTCGAACGACCGAAACTGAACCTGGGGCTAACCACCTTGCTAACCTCGGGCTCATACTATCTGTGCTCCATTTATATTACAAACATTACAATTCAAAATAAAATTTATTTCGTGTTTAGTGCCCACTACTGAGTATTGCATATTATTGCAAACTACTGAGCATTATTGCACACTACTGCAAACTATTGAGCACTATTGCACACTGTTGAGCACCATTGCACAATATTGCACACTATTTCATATCATTGCAGACTATTCACCATTGCATACTATTGCACTTAGTATTTTACGTTTTTATGTATATTCAGTTATTGCTGAACATACGTAACTCCTGTCCAAAAGTTTTGCTATTTTTGCACTGTTATTGCGAATGTGTTCTTTTTGTATCGCTTTGTATACTATATAATATTTTGAAATTTTATTAGATGATGGAGTACTGTAGGATTAATGTGCTATTAATATAAATTAATTAAGTGCTATGTTATGATTGATTGCAAACTTTTGAATATGATTGATTGCAAACTTTTGAATCAGTGTTTTTGTCAGGATAAAAATGACGTAACGCACCCATTCATAAGATGGAAGTATTCCAAGAATAACTGCATATAATTATGTGACGGCCTGCAATTATTATAAGACGAAGGAAAATCATTCTCATTATTTAAACGTGTAATATTATTTTAATGCACACAACACTTTGTCGAGTCTGTCATAACTTCGTCATCGTAATAATAATAATAATATGAACTAACTGCATAATACCTTATTCTTTTAACTATAAGTACGAACCAAAGGAGTAAAAAAAAAAGTTCCAATGTTGTTTGGCCTTTGAGGTATTAACTCTCAAAGTGAAACATTAAACCGAAAAGACACAGAAATGAAAAAGGTGATGGTAATAATAATTGGATGATTTGTATAGCGCCGTTTTTGTGAAAAATCACCTCAAGGGCGCAGCTAGGACTCTAACCTCGTGGTCTATCCGGGATCTTGCGCTCTAATCCACTGAGCTACAGCTACCCTAATCCGTCCCGTCATTGTTATCGGTATCATACTTCGATTTCTAAGAACTGTCAATATCCAGAGTGGAAGATACTCTCAGTATCGCCTTGGTGAAAGACCACCATTCAGAATTGAAACGTTGCTTGAAATGGCTTTTAGCCGTGTTTGGTGACCAGATCTGAATAGCCAGGTATTTCCCAACCTTCCTCTTCCCCTTTTCCTTCCTCTCCCCAATACCTTCAGCCACACAGAATTGGGAATGCCATAGACTCACTGGCTCCAGACGGTTGGGAGCAGTTGCGACTTTTGTGCGGTATTTATGTAAACAAAAAAATATATACGACTATATCATCTTTAATTAATTCGCAGATATTTTTGTTTGTTACCTTTTTATTCGATGAAGGTGGGGAATTACCTGGCTATTCAGAACTGGTCTAACACGACTAAAGCCATTTCAAGTAACGTTTCGATTTTGAATGTTGGTCTTTCACCAGGGCGATACTGACAGTATCTACCACTCTGAAACGTGCCGCAAATACATTACATATAATAAATATAAAATAATAAGAATAATTTGTGAAATAACACATATCAATCAAATAAAATTTACTTGCGCGTGCCGGGATTTGAACCGGCGATCTCCGGATTCGTAGCCAAGGATCGTAACCACTCAACCACGCAGACCGTTCTGGAAAATCTATGTAACCAAAAAAACGTCTATTTTTTTATTTAATATAAATACATATAGAATATTTAATAGTACAGATATAACAGCTAATTACAAAAAAGTATACATTTATTTTACAACAAATGCCCAACTTAATAGAGAAAGATTTCTCGTGTTTGAGTGACGGAGCACTGCCATCTAGCGACAGTAGTGAATAAGTAAAAGTAATAGAAATAAAAGTACATCAATAATGTAATATACATACCTATTGGTTTAATATAGGTTTTCATGATTTATAAACCGTTCTCAAAAAGATAAAATGTAAATACGTCCGTACATAAAATTTATGCAATAACTAATAAGCATAACTTTGTCAAAACAAAGGTTTTATTTAAGTGGTTAAAATGAAAAAAAACCTTGCTTGGACACAATAGCAGCAAACGTGTTATTATATTATCATACTAACGATTCGTATTATTGCATGTGTGGTTTTAAAAACAACTCAGAGAAACAAACAAAAAAACCTTCGTGAGATTCAGAGGTTACCCGAGGAATGACACATGGATGAAAAAAATTACACTTTGTTCATTGACATTGGGACCACGAATTTACGTTGATTCACTGTTTGTCTAATTCTAGATTGCTTCTAGTTCAACAATGTCAGAGGACGGACTGCAATGACGTATTTCACCAAGTAATGCGCACAGTTCCAAGATTACAAAAATGGAAGCTTATCATTACCGTTCTACTGTAGCAACGGTCGCACAATTTAACACTCCGTTACATAGAAATCAAATAGATAGGGTAATATGTACGCAAGCACTAGTGTTGTGCATTGCTCTGTGACAAAAGGTAAGCTGTATGCAGTTTTCCAAATTCGGCTGTGAATTGTACATTGAATTATTTTGAATTACTGTTTTACTATCGTATTCTGATGATTGTTATGTAACCAGCAAAATAATTATTGATCGTACAAGTTCCTAACCAAATTCGTGTAAAAATACATATTTACTAAAAATTGATCGTATTTTTTAAACATACGCGTAATCAATTCATTTATCTACGGCTGATATAATCACTGTCAGTGGCGTGCAGTCTAAAAAAGGCAGAAAATCTGGGACTACTTTAACCCCTTGAAGCATAGTGGTATCAAAAATAACCCACCTTTTTTATCTTTTGCTGCATGGTGGGATGTAATTTATACCAGTTCGAAAAATTAAAACCGCTTGAAACAGCGGTTTAAATTATGTCCCGCCCACTCCAACGGCTTACTAAATCGGCCAATAGATGGTACATACGTATTTTTAGAAGTT